>VDFB02342544.1:0-75541 GCA_007258455.2 Sequoia sempervirens | reverse complement strand
TTTGATATTTTTGCATAAAAAATTTACGGCATTACAACCCACCCACAAAGAGAAGATAGTTTGAAGTTAATGAACCCAAAACACTTTAAAATGCTAATTCCTAGACCTTAGTAAATTATGATTTTACTATGATTTCCAACCCGTTGTTCTAAAATCGAGTCAGTAAACTTGCGCAAAATGGAAATGAAATTCTCAAAATGCAATTAAAAGTAAATTTGATGAGATGTTGCTTTAAATATGATTTTCAAACCTAGAAATTACAAATGCGACTTCACAAATGGATGCAGGAAAAAGACAATGACTACCCTCAACACATTGATATCTTCTTGAATTTTTTCTAATTTTTCCAAGAAAATTGTCCTTAGTTCTCCACAAACTGTCACAAGTAGAGCAAATTCGCAAGTAGAGAAAATTTGCAAGTATAGTAAAACACTATCACAATAAATCAACAAAATCACTTTTATTCATGTCGGCCATAATTTGATTTTTTTTAATTTTCCATGTTAGTTCAAGGTACGTGAGAAACCGAGGTTAAATCCAAATTCGACCAATGTCCAAGGAAGGATAAAATTTAAAAAATTTGAAAATTACACATTAAATATAACAAGTACCCGACAATACATCAAATTATACATCTTTCATCAGAAATATTCATTGGATTTTGCAGTCAAATGAGCTAGTGATACCACATTGGTTGGATTGTGTTACTTCAACTATTATTGTTTAGTGATGAGAGCCACAACCTGAGACTCAAAAAAGCACCAATAGAGGCAATAACATAATTATTATTTATTTATTGGCAATATGTTTTCAATATAGAGAAATTACATTCCAGAGGATCAAATCCTCATAGGCTGCCATACATTCAACTTTTACTCTTTCTAAAAAGAAATTCCCCCATTCCCAATACAATTATCCCTGCTTCCCAATTTCCAAAATGAGTCCTAAATAGCCTTTTTTCTGGATTAGATCCAAAAATACAATTTGAATTTTGAATGTAGGTGGTTGGCAATCGAAATTTGAAATTTAGAAATTGAGTTCCAATTTGAAAATTGGCAATTTTTCAAAAATTGACCAACTTCTGAAAGCCATAACTTTTGATCTAAGACTCCATTTGATGCATTGTTGGAAGCATTGGAAAGGTCTTAGAGTGTAGTACATGCTAAGAGCATGTTTTTCTAGTTCTAACCATTTTTGGGCCCTTATGGGGCCATTTAGTACCTCAAACCTGGGTCTGAAAAGTTTTCAGGGCAATTTTGGGAAACTAAAATTTGAATATCCTTCAAATTGGGAATGATCTTGGCATGTTTATTTTTCCAAAGTGTTTTTGTTTCTATCTTGAAGCTTCCCATAAATTTCTTCCTCCACACGCCTTCAAATTCATACTTACTAAAAATAGCAATTTGACCATAAAAAGTAGAAAAGCAATTTTGAAAGTTGGGAATTTTTATTCGATGAAAAGGGTATCTAGAAAAGCAAAAACATCTACCAAAAAGCTAACAAAAAGGAAAAATATTTTTAGGTGATGTAGAATTACCCTTACACCACAAGATGCTCCTGCATCAGACACCCAAGGTAGTTTGAGAAGTGACCCTGTCATGTCAAAAATGGTTGAGGAAAACTCAAACGGTCAACCTCTGCCTTAGACAGCTAGGACGAATCTCCACAAGCCTTCCTCTCCACTTCACCAGATATTCTTCATACTACCTGTTTCTAGTACTCCTTCCCACACTATTTTCGAGGATTGTGCCAATCTCCTCCCTCTTTGAATTAGGTACAAGAATGACACATTGTTCCATTGTTGGTCCATCCTCTGTGCCACCTTCATGATACTCTATCAAATTTGCAATGTTGGACACAGGGGAAATATTGATTCCATCTAGAAAATCTACCTCATATGCATTCCCTGAATCATGTTTCTTCAAAATCCTACAAGGACCAAACTTCCGCATCTTCAACTTGTTGTAGGTTCCCACTAGAAACCTTTCTTTCCTCAAGTGGACCATAACTTCATCACCAATCTGGAACTCCTTATACCTCCTCTTCCAATCTGCCTTAGCCTTATACTGCATATTCATCTTGTTAATGTGTTCCCTTACGTCTTCATGTAGATTCTTGATGCACTCTACAAAGTCTTTAGCTTCAACACTTGTCTTCTTCTCTTGGTCCATCTTCCTCAATTTTGGAGTAGTCCTAGGACTACCTCCATACACAATTTGGAATGGTGATCTATCAGTGCTCCCATTGAAAGAATTGTTGTAAGCAAATTCTGCTTGGGGTAAGATCAGGTCCCATCCCTTGGGTTTATCTCCTACCAAGCATCTCAGTAGGTTACCCATACTCCTATTCACTACCTTAGTCTGCCCATCAATCTGTGGATGGTGTGCAAAACTGAACTTTAACTTTGTCCTCAATTTCTTCCATAAGGTCCTCCAAAAGTACCCAACAAACTTGGTGCCACAGTCTGAAACTATACTTTTTGGTAGACCATGTAGTCTTACCACCTCTCTGAAGAACAAATCAACAATGTGGATAGAATCATGGGTCTTTTGGCATGGGATGAAATGTGTTATCTTTAAAAACCTATCAACCACCACAAATACTGAGTCATTTCCTCTCTGTGTCCTTGGTAAACCAAGAATGAATTCCATACTTATATCTTCCCATGACCTCTTTGGTACAGGTAATGGTTGATACAACCCTATGTTTTGGCTCACTCCTTTAGCCATCTAGAATACTTTGAAACTTTGCACAAATCAATTCACATCTTGTGATAACTAAGGCCAATAATAATGTTCACTAATAATGGCATTGGTCTTATCCCTACCAAAGTGTCATGCCATTCCTCCACTATGCTTCTGCTTGATCAAGTTCTCTCTCATGGAACTCCTTGGAATACACAATTGGATTTCCCTAAACAACATGTCATCTTGGATTATAAAATCCAACCATTTTTTCATGTCTAATGTAACGGGCTCCTTGCAGGCTTTCCAAGCTTCTACAAAATCAAGATCTTCAGGATACAAGGTCTTAAGTTCATTGAACCCAACCACCTCGATCTGCATTTCTGTCAACAATATATGCCTCCTATTCAAGGCATCTACAACTCAATTAGACCTCCCATCCTATGCTTAAAAGCAAAAGTATAACTCTACAAAAATTCTACCCATTTCAAATGTCTCTGATTCAATTTTTCCTAACTATTCAAGTACTGTAATGCTTGATGATCAGTATACAAAATAAATTCTTTTGGCAACAAATAATGCCTCCATTTCTTTAATTCTTGAACTATTGCATAGAATACCTAATCATACACATAATACCTTTTTTTGCATCATTTAACTTTTCATTGAAATATGCAATGAGCTTACCTGGCTCAAAATAGCTCCAATGGCATTATCACTAGCATCACAATCCACCTAAAACACCTTATTAAAATTTGGAAGGGCTAAAACAGGTTGATCTATCACCTTCTTCTTCAAGATGTCAAAAAATTTCGCTACTCCTGTGCTCCACTTGAACTCTTTTCTATCCCCTCTCATTGTTTCAATCAGGGGTGAACAAATACTACTGAAGTTTCTAATGAACTTTCTATAAAAGTTGGCCAAACCATGGAAAGATCTCACCTCAGTAGCAGTTCTTGGGGTAGGCCATTCCAAAATAGCCTTCACCTTCTCTAGGTCCATTTTAAGACCTTCTACTAAGACAACAAACCCCAAGTACACTAACTCTTCACAAAACTACACTTCTTTAAATTAATCAATAATTTCTCCTCTCTTAACTTCTCAAAGACTCTATGAATATGCATTAAATGTGCATCCAATGTCTTACTAAAAATCAAAATATCATCTAAATACACAATAAAAAAATTTCCCAAAAATTCTTTCAGTACCTCATTCATGAGTCGCATGAATGTGCTCAAAGCATTGGTTAGCCTAAAAGGCATGACTAACCACTCATACAAGCCTTC
Organism: Sequoia sempervirens; assembly: GCA_007258455.2. Lineage (NCBI taxonomy): Eukaryota > Viridiplantae > Streptophyta > Pinopsida > Cupressales > Cupressaceae > Sequoia > Sequoia sempervirens. Next base: position 71,571 of record VDFB02342544.1, on the reverse strand, counting down.
TTTGGTTTTGAAGGAAATCTTCCATTCATCACCCTCTCTAATTTAGATTTGGTGATATCCACTCTTCAGATCTATCTCCGTGAAGTACTAAGCTCCACTCAAACAGTTCATAAAGTCATCTATCCTCAATAGGGGAAATCTATACTTGATTGCTATCTTGTTTATGGCCCTAGAGTCTGTACACATCCTCCATTCCCCATCCTTCTTTGGTGCTAGTATTGTAGGTACTACACATGGACTCAAGCTCTCTCGAGTTAAATCATTTTCTTAACAACTCTTGAACTTGTCTATCCAAATCTTCATTCTCTATAGGAGTCATTCTATGAGTTGCCTTATTCGACAAACTGGCTCTAGGGATTGGGTCAATCTGATGACTAATCTTTCTTACTGGCGGTAAACCTTCAGGTAAATTATCAGACACAATATCCTAAAACTCATTCAACAAATATGAAACTTCTATTAGATCCTCGTTATTGTCTTCTCTATCCATTCTAGGAATTAAAGCATAACACATGCGTTCATGTTTCATGCCTTCCAAAAACTTTATTCCATCAACAAAACAAATTCTAGCATTAATACATACCTTTTCTTCCACCTCCTTCAGGATTTTTAATTTATGGCAGACTCCATCCTTTGTCAAGAAATAGGTGTTAGCATGGCTATCATGTACAACACGCCTATCAAACTACCATGGCCTCCCCAACAACATATGGCATGCATCCATGGGGATTATATCACATAGTACCTCATCACAGTAACTACTAGTCTTGAATTTCATCAAGCATTGCTCATTGACCAAAACTTTATGGTCTTTCTATAACTAGGCAATCTGGTACGAATGTAGATGCCTTTCCCTCTTCAGCTTCAACTTCGTGACCATCTCTTCTGACACCAAATTATTAGTTCTTCCACTATCAATAATGACGTCACAACATTTATCCTCACATTTGCACCTTGTGCGGAATAGACTCTTCCTTTGGTCTGGTTCCTTCTCATTCAATAGGGTTCTCCTGACAACTAGGGTTTCTCCCCTTTTAGCATCATCAAAATGCTTGAATTGAGCTTCCTCATCTGCATGTGCAACTCTTGCATGACCTTTCGGTATCTTGTCTATCTTTCCTTAGTCTTTTGGACATTCATAGGCTCGATACCCTTCTTCACCACATTGGAAACAAGTTCCTCTAAAACTACCTCTACCAAATCTGTGTCCAAGTCCTCCTCTTCCTCTTCCTCTTTGTTCACCATTGTTTTGATCACAAGGGTGGTAGAAATTATCATTCTTTTGACTTCGACTGGTACCCACATCTTTAATTTTATTTTGATCCTCATTTCAATTCCCAAAGGATCTTCCATCACCCCTTCTGCCTTGACCTCCTTGTCCTCTTTGCTTGTTGTCAAACCTCTTATTCAACTTCTCTTCAACCTTCAAAGCAAACTATTACGCATCTTCAATGGTGGTCATTCTAACCAGGCTTAGCTCCTCTTGAATACTTGGCCTTAACCCATTAAGGTAACAGACTAATTTCTCTTTGTTGGCCTCTACATGGCCTATTTTGATAATCATTTTGTAAAAATATTTTGTATACTCCTTTGCAGACTTGCTTCCTTGCTTCCACCCTTGCAACTTCTTCAGAAAATCTAACTCTTAGTCCATTGGAATGAACTGCTTCTTCAGTTTATCAACCATGCGGTCCCATCTAGTGATCTTTCCCTTTCCTCTCCTTTTTCTTTCTAGATGGACCTCTTTCCACCAAATATCGACGTGGCTCTTCATTTTTGTTTTTTCAAACTTGACCCAATCTAGATCCTTTATCTCTTCATACTCAAAGTATTCCTCCATCCCGTTAATTCAATCGATTAACTCTTTTGGGTTTAGATTTCTGGAGTAATTGGGAACTTCAATTTTGGGTCTCTTTCCTATCTTGAAAATGGCCCTTAATAGCCTATCTTGATTTCGATCTTCTACTTCTTCTATCTCATCCTTAGCTGGATATTCAATCTCTTCTTCATCCTCACTCTCTTCCCTTCTTCTCAAGTTAAACCCTCTTCTCAACTCTTCCTACAATGCATCGATCTGTGTCTAGAGCACTCTGAAACCCTCATATGCCAAAGCATTTCTCCCACCAACATTTCTGGCACCACCACACATACCGCACATCAATCTTGGAGGAATCTTGACCTCGGACCCACAACCACAAGTCCTGGTGCGAACTACCTCATGATTGACAATTTGTCCACATGCTCAGGAACAACCTGCTCTGATTTTAATTGATGAGAGCCACAACCCGAGACTCAGAAAAGCACCAATAGAGGCAATAACATAATTATTATTTATCTATTGGTAATATGTTCTTGTTATAGAGAAATTACTTTCTAGAGAATCAAATCCTCACAAGCTACCATACATGCAACTTTTACTGTTTCTAAAAAGAAATTCCCCCTTTCCCAATACAATTATCCCTACTTCCCAATTTCCAAAATGAGTCCTAAATAGCCTTTTTCTGGCTTGGAGCCAAAAATACAATTTGAATTTTGAACGTAGGCGGTTGGGTGCTGAAATTTAAAATTTGAAATTCAGAAATTGAGTCCCAATTCGAAAGTTGGCAATTTTCCAAAAATTGACCAACTTATAAAAGCCATAATTTTTGATCCGGGACTTCGTTTGATGTGTCACTTGAAGTTTTGGAAAGGTCTTAGAGCATAGTACGTGCTAAGAACCTGCTCCACCGATTCCAACAATTTCTAGGACCATATGGGACCATTTAGTACCTCAAAACTTGGCTTGGAAGAATTTTTCAGGGCAATTTTGGGAAACTGAAACTTGAATATCCTTCAAACTGAGAATGATCTTGGTCTGATTCTTTCACCAAAGTGTCTATTTTTTTGTCCTGAAACTTTCCATAAATTTCTGCCTCCTCACACCTTCAAATTCATACCTAGTAAAAATAGCAGTTTGACCAGAAAAAGTAGAAAAGCAATTTTGAAAGTTGGGATTTCTTATTCAACAAAAAGGCTATCCAGAAATGCAAAAACATCTACCAAAAATCTAACATAAAGGAAAAATATTTTTGGGTGATGTAGGATTACCCTTACACCACTGGATGCTCCTGCATCATTTAGAGTAGGTATCCTTGATGTTTGACTTGAGTGTGTAGGAAATTTACATGCGTTAAACCAATGGTTGGTATGTGGACAAGTTGACATGGATTCCACTTAGTAATTTTACCCTTCTTAGTCCTTGTGAACTTCTATCTTAACCTAGATCCAAATTTGTGACAATTTTGGAACCCATATATTGTGAAACTCCATAAAGTGTGTGATTCCTTTGCACATGGTTTACTATCATGGTGCATTGCATTTTTAAATATTTGCTTCAAAATATGTGTTTACCATGTGTACAAAATGTTTTTTGATTAAGGTAAAAAAGACCTATTATATTTATGCATCGCTAGTAGAATAGATCAAATTAATTTAATTACCTTAGAAATAGAAATATGTATGGATTAATTATCATTATATCTGAATTTAATTTAATTTATTCTAGCTCCTAGTTAATTGAGATATATCAATTAGATTAAATTAAATTGTTTATTTTATTAAATGTACTAGTGAATTATTAAAATGTTATTACGCCGAAGGCGTATCATATTTGGAAATGGCCAACTCATTTTTAACTACCAATGGTTCACAAAGCATTGCAATACAGTTAAATCAATCTGATTCGTTTCATGTTTTCCATCAATTTTTAAATCTTCCTCATTTTTCGATGTTTGAATATTGTACATTATAATCTGCAGCCATTTTATTTTCCACTATTTACAACCACCAAAATTTTTGGAAGTAGGTAGCTAATAATAAATCATTTTGCATACGTTGTATTTAAAGCTTACTTTGGAAGTGGCGACTAAAGCATTAAACAAGTAATGTGGAGGCAGAAAAGTACTTTTGCCCACAGAGATATATTTTTTTATTTCACTGACATTCTTGTGAGTGCATTAAATTGTATAATTATATTTATTATTATTTTTCTTGTATGTATATTATTTATTATATATGTATTTATATATTACATTATATTATATATTTTATAAATAATATTATATTGAATTAGTATTGAAAGGCAATAAATAAAATCAACAAATAATTTTCATTATGTTATTATGCTTATTTTTACAGTTATCATGGGTGAATTTTTTTTGTTATTTTTTCATGAAATTTTAAATAATAATTGCATATTTATGCATACTTTAAAATATAATATTTTCTAATTTAAATATCTAAAGAATTTTTTTTGTTATTTTCTCATGAAATTTTTAATAATAATTGCATTTTTATGGGCACTTTAAAATATAATATTTTCTAATTTAAATATCTAAAATTATGATTAATGTTTATTATTACATATTTTCTTTTATATTTGGAGTTATCCAATATAAATCTAATATAATATTTAATTAATATAAAAAAATAATTTAATTATATTACATCTTACATTATATATATCTAATATAATATTTAATTAATATAAAAAATATAATTTAATTATATTACATCTTACATTATATATACATTATATATACTATAATTGCATTTATTATTATAATACAATTATACAATTATTAGACATCATATCTCATAGTTTAATTGATATTTGGATAGATTAGGAAAAAAATCTATATGTATGTTAATATGTTAGAAAGTATGTGGTGAATATAATAATTAATACATAAAATAAAATAAAAATATATAATAATATTATTGTATAATAAAAATATAAAATAAAATTAATACTATAATAATAGTAATAATAATAATATATAAACAATATTATTTTTAAAATGACCTACCAATTGACCTTATGTACTACATAAATATGCAAAATAAATAAACCAAAATTTCCCCTAATTCACTTCCACACCTCTTCGGCGTACCCATTGCACACCAAGGTGTGATTGCTAGTTTTAACAAAAGGAAAATGAAATTAAAAAAAATAGTGAAAGAGAAAAAAGGCTTGGAAAGGCGTAAACCAAAATCAGACACCTATATTCAATTTTACTTTTTTATTTTTGAAATTTTTGCTCTAAAAGCCTTTGCTTACTTTATGGAAGAAATAGAGATTAGGAAGATGGAATGGAAGGAATAACAAAATATTTTGAAGAGAAATTGCTTGGCTTGGGCAAGGGAGCATGCCTAGCATGTTTGCTTCCACCAAAATTCTTCTCCATTTCTTATGTGTGTATTGGGAGGTTTTTTTTCTTTTTTAATCATTCTTAAATTTGAATTGAAATATATTTTCTCCATTTCCATGCCCACAATAAGGTGGTTGTATATGGCCTTCTTGATATAGGATTGAACTTCAAATTCATAGATTTAGAATGCTTATTTAATTTTTAAAATGTCTAAAACTGAGACATGTCTATGGCAATTTTTTAAGAAATCTTATTTTCTAAATTTTGTTTATAAAGATTGTTGTTGTGCATATTTTGAGCAAAAGGATATAATTCCAATTGCATTTTTTTCTTGCATTGAAAAATTGAAAATTAAAAGTGTTTTTCTTGAATTTATTTAATGGAGGATTTAAGATATTTTATAGTTTTTAAAAAGTAGAAAGATAAATTACATTTTAGAGCATAATGGAATGATTTATTTCGTGGGATGATTAGTCTCCCTAATATTTTAGGACTAATATATATATATATATATATATATATATATTATTGCATCAATTTGTGTGCCACATCGAATTTATAAAGTTGGAGTGTTGGGATTTTAGGATTGAAGAGGTCTAGGATAGGAAAGGAATTCTCTCCCTATTTTTTGTATTATAAAAGGACTATAGGAATAAATATGGTGGTAGAGTTTAATTAAGTGATAATCAATGACACATTAGGTTGATTAATTAATTAATAATAATTTTATGTGCTAGGATTGTAACACTCTCAAAGGTTTTATCGAGTGATGAGAGACATGTCACAACTCCGAGAGTTGGAGAATGTCATAAGTATCTTTATTGAGGATTCTTTACTCTCAAATTCATGACATAATTAGGAAACTATGTCAATACTCCTTATGTTACACCTTGTTTCTCAGCTACCATATTTCTTTTACCTTTATAAGTAAATATGATATTAAATGCAAATCATGACTTTGATATGTTACACTCCATTGTGAGATTACCAAATGTTTTAATGCATGATTATATTTTGTATATTATGATGGAAAATGTGATGAATGAATATGTATTACAATATGATTGCTTTAATACTTTGATGATGCAAATGATTTATGATGCAAATGAATTTCATGTGATTAGCAAACTACCTTTATGATGCACTAAGTTGGATGCAGGAATAATTGATCCCTCTAGTGAGGAGAGGGAGAGTATCACCTAGGAGAGGAGCTTGGTTTGGTAACCCCTAATGTACCTACTTGAGCTATCACACACTCACATCCTAGTTGGTCATATTGAGTCGAGTTAGTTTGGGAATTGGTAAGTAAAACCCTCGATCATAGTTTGGGGATGATTGAAATGATTGTGTGGTCATTTTTGATTGCTATGGTTGTTTCTTTGGTTTGAATTATGTGACTAAATTTTTGTATTGAGTGTATGATCTTTTCGTGAAACTATGTTTATATATTGATTGATACGTGCATACATTAAATGTATATATGTATATATACGATAACTCATGCATATGTGTGTGTACATATATGTAGGTAGAGATACACATACTCATACATGGATATATCACATACATGAGAAATCGATTGGATATATATATATATATACATGTTATGTATATGCATATCAATGAATATATATATAAATATGTATTTATGCTTAATGTGAAATAGTAAATATGATATATGTATATATAAATTAAAATATATGTATATATGTATGTATCAATTAAAGTGTTTATGCATATATACGTATATATATAAATATATATTTATATATATTGGTTAATATATGTGATTGGAAATAAAATGGTTTTAAAATGCATACGTATATATATGTTTTGATTAGATTAAAACTAGAAGGGCCAGTACCCATAACAGAGCAGCCATAGAGGCAGGGGTGGCTCACGCAAAGTGAGACCACAAAAAACAAGACTCACAAGAAGTGAGATAGGGAAGAACAAACCACTAACATATGCTTTTGACTGGAGCATAGAACTGAAAGAACAAGCCACTAACTTATGCTTTTAATCGAAGAATATAACTGGGAATAAATCAAGCTTTTTCTCAAAGCATATAACTAGGAATAAATCAAGCTTTTGCTCGAAGCATATAATTGGGAATAAATCATGCTTTTGCTTGAAACATAAAACTAAAAAATAGAGACTAGTTGTAGAGAAATAGTAGCAATAAAGGGAACAACTTAGAAAACACTTCCCAGCGCAAAGCCTAGCAAGAACGATACAAAAAATAACTATAAGACCATAACAAAGAGCCATTAATAGAAAATCCCATCATAGATCCTGGAAGATCAACTAGCAAGCCATGCTTTTGGCCAGAGCATAAAACTGGAATACACCAATCAGTTGTAAGAAACAAAGCAGCGAAAGGAAACTAGGACAAATGATCCCACCCTATAGAAACAGGGGAAACCAGTGAAACCTTGTGGTGAAAACACTACTCAAAGGGTAACAACCTCAAGAAATCTCTAGGACTTCCATAAATAAAATGAGCCTTTTGACACAGGAACAAAAGCCAACAACATCCAAAAGAGCATAGGCCAAAGGCATGAACAAATTAGTTGTTGCAACCATAGAGGGTCAGACCAAGAACCCACCATCCTTAAGTCTCCACCGCACAACACCCCAAAACTTCATAGCATCCAGAACCACCAAGGTTAGGAAAACAACAGTAAAACCCACAACATTGCACCTGCAACAAAAAACAAAGCATGGGAAGAACACCTCCTCCATAGATAGAAGATCTAGGACCTCTGGGAAAATATGGCAGGAACCCTACTTCATAGCTGAGTAGAAACCATAGAACTAACTACCTCCAAAAGAGAGATCAAAGAACACAATGAGCACAAGATGCCCAAAGGCACTAGAGACCACCCCACTATAAACGAGATCCTCCATAAACTACATAACTAGAAAATGGAAAGCTACAAACTTCCAACCCTCTTCACCACCAACCAACACCAATAGCTAGAACATCATCAAGTGGGAAACATTCTCCAAATCAGGCCAATCCATAGGAAACCCCAAGATCTACAATAAAGAGACATCCCAAGAAGATAGTCTTGGGAATAGAGAAGGATAGTAAGAACCCCCTAGCCAAACTGAGATGAGCCAAGAGACCCAGAAAGAAAGGGGAACCACAACAGTAGTTGCACCCAACTTAGAAACAAAGAGGATAAACCAATGATCCCCCCAAAAACTTCCAAAGCCAAGGAAAAATCCCAAAAGCTAATCTCATCCTCACAACATTAGTCAAGGCAAAAAAATAGAGCACTTTTTGCCCAAAAATTGCAGAAAAGACAATACAAACACCAACAATAGCTGCAAGCGACCTACACTAAGCCAATAAGGTGGAAACACACACCCACCAGTAGCCTAGTCACCAAGCACAGGTAACCAACACAAAAAAGCAAAGGGTCAAAGAGAACCCCAACACCAACATTCAAAAAAATCCTCTCAAAGAATCCCTAGTCCACACCCCAGACAACATCAACATCCTCAGACACGACATCCCCATTGAGACTCCAGTCAATAGAGGAGCCCAGAGAAAGACAAACAAAGGGAAAATGAAGAAATAAAAAGATAGACACATGCCAAAGATAGAACATGGAGCCAGAAGATGCATCTGCATCTTCAACGCCATCGTCCCCAACATCATCTTCACTAGCAATTTCAAAATTTCCCCTACAGCTAGTATTCTCGCTCAGTTCCTTGCTCCCGTTGCCTCCCATCATTGGTATCCCTTATATATAAATATATATATATATAAGTGCATATATCGACTTAGGTGATATAATATTTATCACTGCCATAAGGACTTATATATAGTGCATATTATATAACGCATTATTTGTGATATGAATGGTATTTAATAAAGTTATATGAAGCACCTAAATTACTGCGCTATACAAAGGTAAAGAGATGCATTTTATTGTAATTTTTTTACTGTATTAAAACCAATGCACAACCAATAAAGGGTGTGTGAATTAGTCAAGCCACGAGCTAGCTGAAGCTAAAGGAAGAAGTCAACTTGTTGTGGTAGCCACAATGAGAATTGTTAACCTGTAGGTGACCACTTTTGTGTTTGACTCAGTAATAGAGTTGTTGGTGGCAGATAAAGATGATGACTCAACCATAATAGAGAGGCTAAAAATGCAAGGACTGTATATGTGTTTGCATCTCAACTGTTTGAGTAGCCACATTTCACTTCAACTGGCTTAGTCGACTCATTTAGAGGAGAATTTGGTTTTTGTTGTTAAGAGGTGGAAATTGGAAGAGAAAAGGTGGCAAATAGTAGAGCTTTTTGTAGCCATAAGTTTCTCAATTTTTAGTATAAGTCTAGAGGCAGCCTCTTAACCTTTTGATATTCATTCTTTTCATTCATTCTTTTAGAGTTCATTGCTATAGTTTTTTGTGCAAATCATTGTTGAGTGCAATAGTGATAAAAGCGAGATTCCTTTGAGAGTTTGTAATTTGTTGAGAGTTTTGAGTGATTGGAAAGAGGCTAGGATTGGAGATAAGCTAATCATAGAGGGAGCAACAAGTGTGACTAAACTTAGAAGGCAGTTTATTCATTGAGAGCTATAATTCTAGGCAATGTTGATTTTACTTCTCTATTCAGTTATTGATATCACATTATTTATGAATACAAGTGTTTGAGGGAAAGATGATTATATGTGTGTTAAGCTTTCTTGCATGAAATTTGATGGATTCTTATTTTGGTGAACTTGTATGATCTTTGATGAATTTTTTTTAGTGAAACCTTATTGGTTGACACCTATATATTTATCCATTATATTAAAATTGTTAGGTTATGATGCAAACCATAATGGTAGTCCATCCTTGATTGGTTACTCATATCTCCTTGAAGGTAGGAGAAAATTCTATTCTTGAGGTTAGGAAATACATTTGAAAATGATTATATTGATAATCGATAATAGGGTTGAAAATGTATTTGATGATATATATATAGATATATAGATATATATATATATATATATATATATATTATGCTGTTATATTATACTTGTCCAAGAGTTTATACCTTTTATGGTATTCTAGTCTTAAAGAAGAGGACTTTACATCTTGAAAACCCATAGCTATAATGTGAGGAAACTATAAGGTGCAAAAGCACAAACTCCTCTCCAATTGAAAATGTCCTCTAGATTTGATAAGAATTTAGTGTACATTATACACATATGAATATTTGAGTCTTATTGAAAGAAATGATTTATGATTGTTTATGAACATGGAAACATAGAAACCTTATAGGATAACTTGGAACAATCCATGAGAAGTGGAGAATAATAAAATGGGCATGACAATGAGAGAAATCATATGTTTGATATGCATGTTTGTAGCATTTGACGATAATAGTCAAGCAGTGACAACTAGAATATATTATTATAAGATCTAGAATATTGAAGGGAAAATATACGATTGTATAAAGTGTAATGTTGGGAAATGGTAAGATATAGAAGTACCATGTTAGAAATGTCATTACATGTGACATTATGTAAACTGGTATATTATAATGAGGTTTAATCATGGGATTAGGATAAACTGAGGTTGAGATTAACCTATATGGTCATTTTGAACACTTGATCATTGAGATTATACTTTTGAAATGGATTCATTTAATGTTGAGATTATACTTTTGGAATGAATCATGAGATATGGGAAATGATATTACATTGAAGTGCTATATTGTTAGTTTATAATGTTACTAGAACCTGTGCAGGTAATATGGTTGTTCCTAAGATTGGGATAAATCCATGGATGGGAGTAACCTAGTTGTTCAGTTAGATCACTTAGATGTACATCACCTTTTGGGTTGGAATATTTTATGTATAGTTTGAAAAGAGTATGTGTGGTCATTTACCAAATCGAGCTAAGGGGTGGGTGAACATACAACTACCACTTCATAGAAGTGAGATTCCATTTCTTAGGAAGTGAGTTTGATATGTAACTATCAAATATTTGGCCAAAGTAGTGTAAGTGCCACTGATTACACTTGTCAATTCACTATGATCCAAGTTCGCATAACTAGGCTAAGAATGTCATGCATGTAGGTTGTAGCTACTATATGGTAGCTCTAGTTATGTAGGACACAACACCATGCTCATGAAGGCTATTATTATGAGGGTTACCAAACCAATCTCTTCATTGAAGGTAGGTCCATCTTACTAGTCAGGTAGATGTATGAGGGACCGCAATAAATCTGTGGTTGGAAGAAAAGTGCTTGGGTGATACTCTCCCTCATGCAATTGGAAGCCAAAATTTGAGGATGTATGTCTAAGAAGGGATATTTGGACCATTTGTACTTTGAACTCTTGGAAGTTGTGTATGTATTCATGTATCTCTATCTTTATCAAAATTATATTTGGAAATTGTTATCATTACATAGGATTATGTATTATGAAATCATTACATGGGATTATGTAATATGAAATCATTACATGGGATTATGTAATGTTTCTTTATAAATGAAATGGAAATTTGAAATGGTATTATTTCGAATATGCATCATTGTTATTGAATTGGAAATTTTTTATTGCTATGTGTTGGTAAACGTAAAATTTTCACATGTGGGTTAAATCTTAGGTAAGAGATTGGTCTAGCCACACCTTATCTTATTCCTAGGTTTCCCATCCTTTCCTTGTTGTTGGAAATTGGTAGATCTAACATGATTTATGATCATTTATGTATATGTGCATCGATTGGAATTTGTACCATGCATTATCTTATAGGCTATTTTTTGTGTGGATTACCACATGTGATGTCATGTGCTTAATTGGTGTGAGTGTCACCATGTATGTTTAGTATGTGTGTGAGTCTTGGCCCTAATAGTGGTGCATCCATCATATTCTTCTCCATAGCTTGGGGTTTCCTAGAGTGGCATAAACATCTATTATGCTCAGTGATGGTAATATGGTTGGGATATGGGTAACATTCCTCCTTTGGTCCATTTTGGAAGACTCCTAGGCACTGGAAGAGTTCCTAGTTTAGTATTTAATATTATACTTTATGATTATTGGATCACCTTGGATATGGCTTGTTACTAATATAATAATATATAATATATAATGTATGTATTGGAGCGTGATCCTTCCATGTTTGGGAAGTATTCTCTACCTGGTTATTATGTTATGTTCTCATTTAATAATTTATTATCATATTTGTAAATACAATTTGTGAGATCTTTGTATTTAGTGCATAGTTGTACTGTGATGTAATTCATGATGTGGGTTATGATTTATCCATGTTTAATATGAAACCTCTTAAACAAAATCAATTATTACTAGAATTTGGTATTTTTTGACACCTCATCTTGTGAGGGTGTCAAAATATCTATAAAGTTAAAATCATGATAATCATGTATGCTTGGATTAAATTATTTAATGTTGAATTTGTGATTATGGATGTTTATTGATGATCTATATTGCATTGGCATAATGGATTATTTTTTCATCTTGTTTTTGGCATATTTTTTATGGTTTTAAACATGCACTTTATTTTGTAGCACTTTTTTCATGTTGTGCTTGTAGTCTTTCCTTTGTGTTAAGGAGCTAGTATTGATTTTTACCTCATTCCTTGGGAATAGTGTCTTTTGAGGGACTCTCATGTAGTCAAGTTAGTGCTCATGATCCCTTGAGTTTTTCCCCAAACCATTTTGTATTTTTACGTAAATTAAGGAAGTTATGCCTCATCTAGTGTGAAAGTTGAGCTTGCCAGTTTCTTTGCCTTAGAGTTCCCTTTCTGATGAAGGATCAAGCTCAACTTTGCCCCTTACAAGCTCATACTCACAAAACAACATAGGTTTGCACAAAAAAATGAAGCAAACACTTTCTTTTATTATTGAAAATGACATTATAGAATTACAATTCCATCACATGGGCTACCTCACTATAGTCGTCTTCCAAATTGCAAATATAAGCCTTCTCTCTCTCAACTCTGCACTCCCCAACCAAAGGTCTACTTTCTCCTCAGCTCCACTATCACCTTTAGGCTACTTCGTCACCACCTCTTCTATACTCCAACACTTCCCGACTCTGCCTGGGCTTGTATTCCTTCAACTTCATATATTGTTCTAATTCTCTAGGTCAGCCTTGTCTTCCCATACTCCATGTGTCGTAGTATCCATGTTTATTCTCCAAGAATTTACATATACTTTCATGATTGTGTTCTCATTCGTTCCTGGTAAATCATCTTTCAGTCATTTGTTGCATGCCCGTAAAATTCATTCACCTTAATCGATTAGAAACAATGATGAGAATCAACAAATGTTATCATTCCATGTGTCACCACCAGGTTCCTCTGTTCTTCCAACTCATCATTCAATCAACCATCACACCATTCGGTCCTTACCTCCATTGGCCTATCACAGATTCCATGAATTTTATAACCAAGTTGCAGGGTTGTGAAGTTCCCTAGCTCCCCGATCTCCCAACTTGCACTCCTTCCATCACCTCCTTATCGTTGAATCAAAGAGACCACCTTAAGAGTCCTATCGATACTAATACGTCACTTTGATCAACACATCATTTTGATGTGGGTCCACCCTTCTAGCTCACTGCCACATAATTCACAACAAGGATGTGAATTACATGACCAATTGTCAATCACCATCAATATATACACATCACCATCATGACGGGTCCCACATGTTATCCAACCTTCCATCACCCCATCATTGAGACTCGTTATCATTTCCCACCGATAGCCTATAGTCACTCTAATGCATGCATTATCATTCTATCGCTAGAGCTCGCTCTCTCATCCTACTGATACATCCAAGTCCTCCCAATGTCATTTGTTGATATGATCTATGGTATGACGAGTTGTCGTTGGGACATCAAATTTTGTCCTACTAATCACTTAGTCTCTCATCAATGAACACAACCCCATTTCACTCTTCCACCATCGGGTCATCATTGGGACATAGAACAGGGTCTCGATGAAATGTTAATCTCTCACCGATGGCATACATACCTCCAACTTCTAAAGAGATATTGACCTGTCACCAAGACATTGAATGCTATCCTATTGATAGGTAATCCTCCCGTCAATGTAACTCACACACTGCTCATTGTTGTCATCAATATGTTGTTGGGACTAGAAGAAATGTCCAGCTAATATACTAAAGTCTTGCTGATGAACATGATCAGCCCTTATTGAGTGGAATCAACTCAGATCGATGCAAAATCGCTTTTGTGCCTTGGATGCTCTTGCATCAGACACCTAAGGTAGGAAAGAAATGTTTCATAAACATTTATGGATTCGATGCTCATTCAAAATCCATCTTGTCGCCTTGTTCACTTGCACCTTTCTCAATTTTCCATGTAACTTAAAATCTTTGACATCCTTCCTCCTTCCTCTCTTTCTTCCTCTTTTCATAGAATTCATCTCCCACCAGTATTCATTATAAAAATTTGGGAAGTCATAATCATCAAATTCATCTTCTTCATAAGAATGATATGACTCATGCATTACCCTATTCTCAGTTACTGCTACAACCACTTGGTAGTCATTACTTTTCTCTACTCTCAACCTCCTAGATGTGGAATCAACTCCACTAGATCCTAACCACCTCCTCCAAATGCATCTCTCATTCACCTCTAATCTTGTGGGATTCAACCCACCACAATTCATTTGCATTTGCACTTAACTCTGCAACACCATGCAATTCCTTCTTTACATACCAATCATTTTGAACCATCTCATATGCATTCACTACCTTGTCCATCTCAACATTATGCATTACCTCCTTCGCTGGTAACACTATATCATCCTCAAGACAACATTGTACTCCTCTTTTTGTATGTCTTCTAAAAGACATTTTCAAGCAACAACCATTTCTTTGTCTATATTCACACCAACATTAGCTGTGTATTCAAAAGACTCATCCTTTTCTTCCTATAACAAACTAATAGTCACTCCAATTCCCTTATCACATAGGAAGTCATCCACTGATGCCAAGGAGAGATCACTAATCATCCCAACATTCTTCCCTTTAGTTCCTTCCTTATTTTCAGTGGTAGTACCTTCAACTACAAAAGAACTCATTGTTGCTATATCTCTTCTTCCTTACTCTTATCATACTCAAAACTATTATAGAAATTAGATGTTACCTCTTTCTTCTTCATCAAGATCTTCACTATACTGAATGCCATTGTCTTTGTTGTTGCATTGAACATCCTCTCTATCTTTGCGATCTCTTCCTCAGGAATCTCTTGGTCTTCATCAAGTTCTTCATCGAACAATGGATCCCCACACATCACTACATCATCCTCAACTGCCACATTGTTTCCTTCATTAGCACTCTTTTTCTTCAACCATTGCCACTTGGGTTTCCTCTTCTTCAAGGTCCTCCATTTATCTCCTCCTTTCAGTAGTTGCTACCACCTCTAGACCTTCATCCTTCATGTCTACCAATAGACATCCTCTAATTTCAGTTTCAGGTTCCTCAACTTGCACATCCTCTTCCTCGGTGTCATATGCATGACACTCTACTATTGCCTTCTTCTTTTTTGTAGTCAAAACATCATTAGAAAGATAAAATTTATCTTTAGCTTTTGGCTTCTTTTGTTTCCTCCTTTCAATCTCATTCCTCAATTCATTTAGTTCTTGTTGCATCTCTCTTATTTCCTTTTCTCGAAATCTCCTTTGGATTTCCTCTAGTTTGGTAACCCTTAGAATCCATTTGATGACAATTCCCTTTCTCCTTTCCATTTTTCAATCCTCTCAAGTTGTAAAAACACAAATTCTTAGCCTTCAGGTTTTACAAATGTAAACTGCCTCCTATTTGGCAATCTATTTACAAATATTCAACACCTTCAAATGTTACCCACACACTTTCAATGCTCTAATAAACCTTTAAACCCTCAGGTTTGCATATGTGAATTGCCTCACATTTGGTGATCTGTTTACAACTTCTGAAAATATCTTGCTTGCACAACCATCCTCTACCCAACAAAGACCCTGGAAGATGTTTCGTCTACCCACCTTCCCTAAGTGGAGGAACTCTACACCTACCCATCTTGATCTCTATAGGAGGATAGTAGTTATAGACCCTCTTTCATGCCTGCAACAAACATGCTTTCCACAACTCTTCTCAACTCCTCACCCGCATGTCTTCTAGCTTCAACCCACACTCACAAGTTCTACTACAACTGTCTCACATTCAACACTTTGTTACAGACTCAAGACAACCAACTTTGATATCACTGATGAAGGAGAAAGCTCAACTCTACCCCTTACAAGGTCATACTCACACAACAACATAGTTTTGCACAACAAAATGAAGCAAACACTTTCTTTTATTATTGAAAATGACATTATAGAATTACAATGCCATCACATGGGCTACCTCACTACAATCATTTGCCAAATTGTAGATCTAAGCCTTCTCTCTCTCAACTCTACACTCCTTAGCCGAAGGTCTACTTTCTCCTCAGCTCCACTATCACCTTTAGGCTACTTCGCCACCACCTCTTTTCTACTCCAACACTCCCCAACTCTGCTTGTGCTTGTATTCCTTTGACTTCATATATTGTTCTAATTCTCCAGGTCAGCCTTGTCTTCCCATACTCCATGTGTTGTAGTATCCATATTTATTCTCCAGGAGGTTACATAGACTTTCATGATTGTGTTCTCATTCATTCCTGGTAATTCATCTTTCATTCATTCGATGCATGCCCATAAAACTCGTTCACCCAAATTGATTAGCAATGACGATGTGAATCGATGAATGCTATCATGCCATGTTTCACCACTGGGTTTGTTCATTCTAGCAACTCATTGTTCAATCAACCATCACACCATTCAGTCCCTACCTCCATTTTCCTATCATGGATTCCATGAATTTTATAACCAAGTCACGGGGCTATGAAGTTCCCTAACTCCCCGATCTCCTGACTTGCACTCCTTCCATTGTCACCTTATCGTTGAATCGAAGAGACCACCTTAAGAGTCCTACCAATAATAATATATCACTCCAATCAATACATCATTTTGATGTGGGTCCACCCTTCCATATCACTACCATGTAATTCACAACCAGGATGTGAATTACATGACCAATCGTCAATCACCATCGATTTGTACACATCATCATCATGTCAAGTCCCACATGTTATCCAAGCTTCCATTGCCCCATTACTAGGACTCATTATCATTTCCCACCAATAGCCTATCATCACTCTGATGTATGCATTATCATTTTTTTTCTAGAGCTCACTCTCATCCTACCGATACACCCAAGTCCTCCCAATGTCATTCGTTGATGTGATTTATGGCATGTTAGGTTGTCATTGGGACATCAAATGTCATCCTGCCGATCACTTAGTCTCTCGCCGATGAATGCAATCCCATTTCTCTCTTCCACCATCGGGTCATCGTTGGGACATAGAATAGGGTCACGTCAAAATGTTAATCTCCCCTCCATGACATACATATCGCCAACTCCTAAAGAGATCAGCATGTCACCGAGACACCAGATGTTATCCTACCAATAGGTAATCCTCTTGTCAATGTAACTCATGCACTGCTCACTCAATGTTGTCATTAGTATGTCATTGGGACTAGAAGAAATGTCTTGATGATATACTAAAGTCTTTTTGATGAACATGATCAACCCTTATTGAGTGGAATTAACTCAAATCAATGCAAAATCGCTTATGTGCCCTAGATGCTCCTGCATCACTTTCTCTATTTTGCCTTGGCAAGAATTGGGTGTCGAGTCAAAATTGGGACTTAGAACTAAAAAATTTCTAGGTTCATGAGGAATTCTAGATTTTTCCCTTTAAATAGTTTCATGTCAAGGTTTAAGTATAAGTCCCTCTCTATGAAGTTGTTTGTAGGTCATGGGATTCAAGACAAACTTGGGACTTGGGAAAAATTTCTAAGTGTGCATGGAGTTTTGAATTTTGTGCATTAAAAGGTGTTTGTGTGGAAATTCATGGGGACCAAGTCAAACTATGTACTTGGAACCTAAGGTTCCAAGTCCTAGCAAGGTTTAACATCTGTGAGTTAGTGAAGGTTCTTGACATTAACTGCAGGTTATAGAGGGTATAAAGAATCGAGGACTTGGGAACAAGTCTTGTTGGGGCCTAATTTCTTAGTATATGATTTTTATTTTGCATGTTTTAACCATACTTGGGACCCATTTATAACTAATATGATAGTAATTTGAAATGTTTAAGTTTGTAAAAAGTGTCGAAGTTCCCTACCCTATCATGCTACCTTGCTTAAGTTTGCTTCCCTTTACTCTATTAGACCTTTGGACTTTCCCATCCTCAAATATTTCTTCCTTTCGAACCTTACTCTTTCCCTTGTCAAAATTTATCTAAGTGTTTGAAACTCTAGACTTGCATGCATTCTTGTCTAACTCTTACTCCCCCATATTAACCCTAAAATTCACTCTTTCCAAGTCGATTGTTGAGTTATCCAAGTACCCATTATTTTCTCCCTCAAAATCTGACCCCTATCAATTCCCACCTCTCTTCCTTCATCAAATTTGAACCTTTAGAATTCCCCTTCCCCTTCCCCTCATGTATTATTGCTATGAATCCTTCATTATCCTCAATCACTAATACCAACATTCTCCACTTCTCCTCTTGGTACTCCCTTATTCATACTTCCCTCCTCTTTCATCCCCTAGCGATATGAGTTCATTGTCACACATGATCTTGAACCCCGACATCTTGGTAGTGGTATGAAGCATCTGTCATTCCTGACCTTCGAAGTCTGAACTCCCATAATTTTTCACACCAATTCCTACCTACACCATGGATGACCTAAAAATCCATCAATGCAACTCATAAAGCATTACAATTTCAATAGTGCATATTAAGCATCTAGAAATCATTTTTATTTAAAAGAGTACAAGTTAAATGGGAAAATGAATGGTATGAATTGTGCCCTAATTTATTGATATAACTAAGGTTTCATGACCCAATTTCTACATGCCAGTAATGGGCAATATATTTAACAAATTTTATGGACTAATTTAACCTCTACACTATTTTTAACTTTTTTTTTTTGGTATTTTTCATGTGTTTTTAGTCACGAATCATGACACATGGACAACTATGTGTAAGAGATGATAGATTTGCACATACCATAATTATTTTATCATACCAAGGTTTTCTTTTGTGAGTGGGATACTTAAAAAATGGATATACAAATACCCTGGACATCAAAATTCAAAGGGTTGGTTGTTGAACCAATTTAGGCTCCAATTTTATCTATAGGCCTCTCGAGAGTCTCAAAAATTGACTGTTGTAATTGTAAATAAAAATATAAGATCTATAATATCATGGGAAAATTATATTGTAAACTTATTCTATGATGAATGTATCCATGATTATTTATAATGATTCAAGGGAATACCCTAATCATAGTTAGATATTTTCCTTTATCACATTTGTTGGCATGAATGTATTTAGGGTTTGGTGTGTGTATAACAACACATAATGTATTACATATTTTTTGTAATAGCCATTATATTAATGCAAATGGTTTATTGTAGTTCTAATAATAGATTATTAATCATGTTATTCATTAAAAGGTAACCTTTGGTTTTCACATGTAAACTTGCTTCCATTGATGTTATGTTTAATTCCCCTTTTCCTCCTTACTATTATAACTTTGTTGCTTAATGAATCAGACACCATTCTTTATTGGTTTAAGATCAAACATTTAAATCTAAATAATATTTAACTTTAGTTAGATATAGTTTAGATTAGGTTTTGCATCCTATTCATGGCTCATTATTATAAACTAGGGAAAATTTTGAGCAAACCAAAATTTTGTATCATCAAAGAACCTTAATATGGGCCTGCACATTGTCATTGTATAAGAGATGATAAATAAAAAAATTTAAGGATCAAAACTACTTATATCTATAGTTACATGTATAGGGTGTTTGATCAACTATATAGAGGTCTTTTATAGTTAGTTACACTTGATCTAGTAATCAAAAAATGGGGTCAAATGTATAGTTAGATATGATTGTTGTTTATTCTATTTATTTTTTACATTTTTTTATGTATAAAGCACATTAAGGTGACCTTTGGGAACACCCTCTTAGGTTTAATCTAAGCCCAGAGAGTAGCACAACTCACCCTTTCTCTTATACTTTAACCTTCCCAAGTTTGTCGATGAGGATCTTTCTTCCTTTCTTGAAGACAAACTCCTAGCCTTGAAGGTGGAGAAAATATCTAGGATTTGGGAGAGTTGTTTTGGGACCTAATAATTCCCATGAATGTTCTTGAACTTGAGGCCTAAAAAGGTGTGTTTTGGTGTTGTTGCAGGACCCAGAGATAAGGAAAAACCTCAAACTTGAAATAAGTCTAGAAGTGGCTCAAGGTTCATTTAGAATTATGTTTAGTCCATTTTTTAGTGAAGGGTGGATATAGAAAGGGAGTTGGAACTCAAAGATAAGTTCTAATTCCATGTTAGATCCCAAAGTTTGACCTATAGTCAATTTTTGTCAAAATCCTAAAATGGTTGTTTTTCCTTTTTTGGTTGTTGTAACCTAGTAGAATTTTGAGGATGATCTAATAGAGATGTCAAGAGGGTGTTTCAATTATTTTGGGGATGTTGTCTCTCTTCTATGTCTCATTTTTCTATATCAACATTAGTGTTTTGTCTTAGTGTAGAGTTGAGTATTTTCTCATGTCGCCATACATCATGCATCAGTGTGTGTTTCAAGTGTAGCATCACATGTTTTTATGACATCCTATGCATATAGCAGTACCATGTGGTTTTCTTAATTCCACTTTTGTATTGACTAGGTCCCAAGTCTACACATAGACCCCTAGTCCATATACTAACATAATAATAGTGTGGGTTGTGGGTAGGAGTAAAGAATAGAAACCAAATAGTTTCAAATCCATGTTAAGGTTTATGACCAAGAGTCTTAAGGAATAATTTTAATTGAGTAGCAAAAACTATAGGGTGAATGATTCTTAGGAATTAGAATGTGGTCCCAAGTTATCAAGGGGATTCAAATTCCAATTTTAACATTTTTTGATTTTCTTTCGTGAAGGATATGTAATCCTAGGGACAAAAAGGATTTAAACTTGAAGCCTGAGGTTAGAAGTTTAAATCCCATCCAAGATCTCCAATTAGAACATTCATTTTACATTGTGAAATCCAATAGACCAAGGCATCAATAGTATAAAACCCTAAATAAACCTATGACAAAAACATTGAAGTATTAAATGAAAAATAAAACAAAACCTTAACCATTAACACAATAACAATGAACACAAAGCTAACAATATTGGTAAATAAATTATATTCAACTAACATAGTTGAAAAAATAAAATTTAAATGTGAAGTAAGTGATTCCATACCTAAAAATAATGGTGAAACTGGTATACATGGGAGAAGATGAATTCCAAAGACACCTTATAACCCCATTTTTTAAAATTTGAGAAAAATCTCATGGGGATAGTCAAAATTTACATAATAAGGTAGTAGATTAGTTTGATTCAATCATTCATAGTCACCATCAATAATTTTGAATGCAAAGATTCATAAATGGAGGTAAAATCCAACTATATCAAGCTCACCTACCTCACATATATACCATTAATGGTGCTCAAGTTTGGTAGATCTTAGGTCATGGAGAGAAATTTGGGATTGGAATGTGTATACACCTAAAAATGGTCACATCACAATAGTCTGGTAATTAATTAAATATTTTTAATATTTAATTAAATCTTTGAATTCAATCTGCGTATAAATAAATCTAAATAATTTATTTATATTGTTCATTCTTTCATTTCGATTAAATAAATAAGTTTATTTAATCACTTTTCTTATCCATTTCTTAATTAATTAAATAAACATTGTGATTTATTTATATTAATTATCACATAATCTTGGCTTGAATATTTTATTCAAATAAAGATTAAATATTCTTCTCTAAAATCCATTCACAATTAAATATTCCAAATATTTAATTAATTCTTCTAAATTCCATTCACAATTAAATATTCCAAATATTTAATTAATTCTTCTAAAGTCCATTCACAATTAAATATTAAAAATATTTAATTAATTCCTCTAAAGTTTATTTGCAATTAAATATTTCAAATATTTAATTAAATCTTCTATAGTATTCACATCAAATATTTAAAAAAATCTTTTTAATCCTTAAATTCACATTAAATTAAATATTTATTTAATTTGGAGTATCTTCAACAACCGTGAAACCAACTTCAAAACAGAAAATTAATTCTTTTGTTTCTGAGCAAGCTTGTTCCCGTGGGTTGAAGACAAACCTCCATTCTTCTCTCCAACCTCCCAACATCTTCCATCTTCCTCTCAACCTCTCCATCTCTCACCATCCAAAATTACCAAACAATCTCACAGCCATTGATCTTTGCCAGTCAGGCTCTTGCCTACAAAAATCTATAAAAAAGGGACTACCAGGTCTCTAAAACGGAGAGAAGTTTTTGTACGGAAAAACTATAGTCAATCAGCCTTCTAGCATTCATGGCCTTTAAAATCATAGCATAGCATAGCTTAGCATATTAGCAATCCATATCATAGCCTATCATCCTCATAGCATAGTTTCAATAGCATTCATAATCCACAGCCCCTGTGCATATCCGTATATCAACATTTCACTCCACCAGCATATAGGATAGAGAAGTATTTCCCCTTTGCATACTCGTTCTGCAGATTGTCATTCTGAGAAACTTTGCTTATACAATCTAAGAGCAGCAGCTTCAAGCGAATCACTGGAGATAGAGGACAATGGAACAATTCTGAAGAAGCTTTGTTTGATCTCTTTTTATTTTATTCAGCTTTCTTTAGTTTAATGTTGCATTGGTGTGTTTTTATTATCTTATTTTGATACTAACATTTCCCACACACATTTTTGGCGCCAACCGTGGGGCTCTTGCCCCAATTTTAACATCTTTTTGCAAATTTTTCTGACAGGTTATGGCTAAAAGAGCATATTAGCGCATTAAACATGCTTTAGCGCAGTTCACATCTAGTTTAGCGCTCTTTAACTCTATTACAGTGCCCTTTAGGGATTCCATAATACCCTTCAGTGATTCCTAAGCGCCCTTGAGGGATTCCTCAACGCCCTTCAGGGATTTCATAGCGCCCTTCAGTCATTCCTCAATGCTCTTTAGGGATTCCATAGCACCCTTAAGTGATTCCTCAGCGCCCTTTAGTGATTCCTCAGCGCCCTTAAGTGATTCCTCAGCACCCTTCAGGGATTCCTCAATGCCCTTTAGTAATCCTACAGCACTCGTTAACTCTGTTTTAGCACTTTTTTTAAGTCTGCAATTGTAATCTGTAACTTAAGTAAGGTTTGACTGGATCCGATGCGACCGCAGCTAGTAAGAGCTTTAAAAGAATGAAACAATCCTAGAATAGACATGGATTTTAAAATGAATCAATCTAGGATAGTCACCACACAATAATCTTGCAATTAAAATTGAACAATTTGTTTTTGTGAAGCAATATCTTCACTTAGATTAGATCATTGTGATTTGGGTTTTAAAAAGAACATTTGTTTGCTTTGTCTGTGGCAATAGGTCTATGCTCTCCCCTTAACTAGGTGATCAAAATACCATACTTGCCTTTTCAATTTCATGCAAATTTACTGTTTTAATTATAACCTTTTAGAAGGCCTGCTGTAGTGGGAAAAAGTACTCACCCTATGGGAACAACTAAAGCCAAGTTTTCCAACCCACTTTAATCAAATGCGGATAGTTGATGAAAATCCCATTCGACGGTAGTGTGCATTGATAACCATCCCCAAAGCCTTTGTTCTAAAGGTTGGGAGGTCTCTTGAGGGAGTCTATCATTTGCCGCACCGAATGGAAACCCTTACTATGAACTTAGTGTAGTATCCATCTGAAGTCAGTTTCTAAACATCATAATAATCACAGTGCAAGGGAGGGAAGAATCTACCCCCAAGATACTCACCATATAGCTGCCAAGGACTGTTTGCTCAAGGGATCTGGTATCCACTTTCATCACTCTAAGTACGCACCTAGAAAAGACAAAAACACGGGCTCCCCTTTAGGGGTGACACGGTTGTGTGAGTCGAAATAGTTCTAAGATGTGGGTTGTTCATTATTAGGGTGACCTACTTGAGTAGTAAGAGTGAGTCTGCTTGAACTATCTGTCATGTGTAAAACTTGTGAAAATAATTTTTGAAAAACATTTTGATCATACACTTGATGTTTAGTATAGGACTTAAAAAACAACTATTCTACAACTTGCTTGATGTGTCTTCAAAACATTAATTTAGTAAAGATCATCCAAAACTCACAATTACATTGATTACTCCCATGTTAAGAGATTCGAAATCCACAACCTTTGTTAAGAAATCCATTCTCAAACGAATCAAAAATCCAAAGAAACCACTTAGCTACAAGAAACTATTGAAGAAAAAATGATTCTTGTACCAAAGTTGAAAGGTTTTACTTAAACATAGAACCTTTATCTATCAATATCATGACTGTGTTAGAAGTTTCATTGATGATTATGATGTAGAACCATTATACTCACGAGCTTTCTTTCAAAGAAGAGCCCTTTCTCAAAGGCACAACCATAGTCAGCGTATTCATTCTTCTTATATTCCCCAACCTGCAATTGAATATTCTACTCGTCCAAATCAATTTTTGCAATAGAGAACTCAATCACATTAGGTATTTCTCACAAAACCCATCTTTTTACGAAGCTACGATCAAACTTCCCAAAATGCAAAATCATTATTTTCTTGATCTTTTGCTTAGATTCCCCCCAACAGGATTTTCATCCTTTCAATTAGGGAAAAACACGAGCTAAAGACTATTAATCTTTTAAGTCATAGAATCTTCATTCTATCCTGACTTTCATATCCATCAAAAATTGCACTATTTCATTCTTTTGATCAAAAGTTAGTAGAATTTGGGGCAAAGCTTATGCCTGTTGTCACTAGATCTCGAAAGCACATAGAAAAAGACGAAATACAAAGTACCACAAGCAAAATGGGTGATAATAGTGAGAAGGAAGAGAATCCATTTCATATTGAAGAGATAACAGAAGAAAAACTTCAAGAAGCAGAGCACGATCCCCAATTCCATACTTTTATGGAAAGGATTTTAGAATGAAACAAAGAAAGATATTTCCTCTCATTAGCTAACCAAGGAGCTAAGTTACCTTCCGATTTTGATATAGAAGGAATCAAAGAGAATCCTGAAACTCCTCCTAATGATTTTAGTGCCCTCACTCAACAGATAAAAGAATTACAAGGGCAAATAAAGGAAATGCAAGGGGGTGCAACAAAGAAATATGTTTTGGATGACATATCTCCTTATCCATTTGATAGGAGTCTTCAAATGATCCCTTTTCCAAAACATTGTGAAATCCCTAAATTTGATAGGTACAATGGGAAAACTGACCCCATTGAACATGTGAGAGATTTCTGAAATATGAGTCTAGAATTCGCTTATGAAGATACCTCCTTAATACAATTGTTTCCACGAAGTTTGGGTGGACAATCCATGGAGTGGCTTTCCAAGATCACTCCCCCCATCAAAAATTTTGAGGAGTTGATAAATCAGTTTATATCACAATACACCTACAACATCCAACTCCAGATAACCATGCTTAATCTTTGTAAAGTGAAACAAAAAGTAGGGGAATCTTTCACTACGTTTTTGCAAAGATGGAGAAGATTGTTTGCACAATATTCCCATCCTGTTCCTGAAAAAAGAAAAGATGGATATCTTCATCAATAGCCTAGATCAAGAATTAAGCTACAGGCTTAATCTTCATTGTCCTCATAATTTTGAAAAATTGATTGAAAACGCAATCACTATTGAAGAGGCCTTAGTTAAAAGAGGAGTAATAAAACTTGATAATCCAAGTTCATCCAACCATAACAACAATGATAAAACAAGGTTTTGGAACAGAAATAAAAATGTTGTCAATGATGGTACAGTGGATGCAAACAATCTATGAACAAGATCATCTATCTTCAACCTATCAAGTGCTCCATGAAACAACCAACAAGGAAATAACAATCAACAAGGACAAAACTCCAATCAAGAAAGCATGACCAATCAAAATACCAAGGATAATCGTGGTAATTTCAATAACAATCTTGGTAATACCCAAACATCAAATCCATCCAGACCTCCATTCTTTTCAAATTGACAGAATTTTACCACTTTGGGTCAATCTCTTGAGTCTGCTCTCAAGGAGCTTCTCGATAGTAAGGTTATCACCTTACCACCACAAAGAGATTATGAGCCATGAGTCAAACCACCATCATGGAATGATTTGTATTATTGCAACTATCATCAATGTAAAGGTCATAGAACAAATAACTGTCAAGCCTTGTGAAATCTAGTACAAGATTTAATTGACAATGGCACCATCACAATTGAAGGACATCATACCAATGATGATCATCAAGCATTCAAAGATCCTTTACCAAACTATCAAAAGGGAGAAACATCAGATACCAAAGCAAAAAGCATAAATATTGTTGAAGACAACATAATCCGCCACATTTATGTAGATGATCAACGGGTTAATGTTATCAAAATCAAGGAAAAACAAGAATATCAACAGGTTAATGTGACTACGAGAGGACAAGCAAAAGTTATTTTAAAAGGAAATTCATCTAAGGCAGATATTCCTCCTCCAAGTAATTATAATCTAGTTGATCAAATGAGAAAAACATCAGCTCAAATCTCCATTCTTGAACTTCTCAAAATATCTCCTGTACACAAGAATATTTTAGAAGAAGCTCTTGTAAACACAATTGTCGACATTTATCTAGATGTAAACAAATTTCAAGCCATGGTGGGACATTTGTCTTCCCCCACTTGTCTTTCATTCTCCGAAAAAGATGATGCCTCCATGACACATCCGCATAATTCATCGCTTTATCTTGAAGTCATGATCCATAAACACTGAATCAGATGTGTCTTGATAGACGGAGGAGCCGGTTTAAACATTTGTACCTTAAAGCTAATACATGCCTTAGGAATATCAAAAAATTCCATTGATCCACGAAGGAAAATAACTATCAAGGCATATGATGATGAAGAAAGAGATTCTAAAGGACTAATAATGCTACCTATTAGAGTGGGACCTATTGTGAAAAATACCTTTTGTCAAGTTCTAGATCATGATCTTTCCTATAACATACTTTTGGGTCACCCATGGATTCATGATATGCAGGCAGTACCATCAACGTATCATCAATGCATCAAGTTTCTGTATGATGGACAGGAAATAACTATACAAGCTTATTACAATAGCACCCAAACTTGTTCAAATCTTTGAGCAACTCAAGACACCTTTGTGCCACACAATAGGGAGGCTCTTACTGCTTCTTCTTCCAATCTACAAGACCAATTGCAAGAATTGAAAAAGAATCTTGACACCAAGCTACATTTCAAAGACAAAGGAGTAGGCGAATATTTTCTATCCCTTTCTACCTTACCTCTTTCTCCGAGGTCACATGGTCAGCCAACCCTATCAAATCAAAAGATCACAACAGTCTCTACATCCCAAGCTTATGTGCCAATCACAAAGTTTGATGGACAATTCATTAAAGTTAACACTACTGAGGAAGAAGCCGAAGATAGGGACATCCTAAGTTGGCTATACAAAGATGAAGATGAATATCTCTTGCACATCAAGTTACCTACCGAACAATATGGTAAAGGGTATACTATCATGCAAAGAATGGGCTATGAAGGAAATGGTCCTATAGGAAAAAGAAAAGAAGGAATCATTGAGCCAATTCAGCCTATTTCAATACATCCAAAAGATAAAACAAGACTTGGATATGGTAAAGATACAAAAGAGTCAACTTCACAGCAAGCACAACAAACTCATGAAGGAGAATCAAATAAACCCAATGAAGATATCACTCTACAAAAATTCTATGAATCAAATTTTCAATTGCAAAACAATTCAGACACTGATTCTAATGAATATGAATGGGACACCATTTATAACGATGAATTTTGGAGAGACAAACAAGTTGATACCATACACAAGTATGCACCCATTCTCATACAAGGAGAAAGATCGAGAACACAATCACTTGAATTTGAACCACGATATGACGATGACTCAAGTGAGGACGATTCAGATTTTCATGAGATTGATAATCGATAGGAGAATACCATAATAGACCTTGTCCATCATGAAAATGACAACCGTATCATGACTTTGATAGCTAAAGACCTTACCCAACCTAATGATTCCATGCCTTTAGTCTATCCGGAACTTATTGATTGGGACAATGATGCACCTATCCATATCCCTACATTCCATGATGATGAGGATATTCTAAATTTCCTTTGTTCATCTAATGAAGAAAACAATTGTTTCATCCAAGTATCTCATACTCAAGATTTTGATAGGGAGGGTGTCAAGTCTCTTAGCTGCAAAATAAATGAAATAAAAGATGGATCTATCGGTGAAAACCGAAAAATGGCAGTGGTAGATCACAACAAGAGAAAAATAAAGAGCGAATCTGACGGTGAAAACCTTTTTGAGGCACTGAAGGATGAGAAACTTGACACTCTTCCCAAACATTATCAAGAAAGATCTTCTATTTTGATTGATCCAACAGAATCAATCAACATAAGTACAACAGAGCAACCAAAAATCTTGCAACTTGCAGCATCATTAAGAGTGGAAGAAGTACAAAAATTCATAGAGTTCTTGAAGGAGAATCAAATCAACTTCGCTTGGTCATATGTTGATATGCCAGGGTTAGATCCTAATCTGATAATGCATCATCTATCTATAAACACAGGGGCAAAACCTGTGAAGAAAAAACTCAGAAAAATGCATCCATATGTTGCTTTATTGGTTAAAGAAGAGTTAAAGAAGCTTTTAGATGTTGGATCATTCGGTCTATTGACTATGCAGAATGGATTTCCAATATCGTACCTGTTTCAAAGCCGGATGGAAGGATTAGAATTTGTACAGATTTTAGGGATTTGAACAAAGCATGTCCCAAAGATGACTTCCCTTTGCCAAACATAGATATGATTGTTGATTTAACTATTGGCCATGCAATGCATTCATTAATGGATGGATTTTCAGGATATAACCAATTAAATATTGCACCAGAGGATCAAGATAAAACAATGTTCACATGCCCTTGGGGTACCTATTGTTGGAATGTCATGCCATTTGGGCTTAAAAGTGCAGTAGCGACTTATAAAAGAGCAATGACCACCATTTTTCATGACATGATGCACACCTTCATGGAAGACTATGTGGATGACTTATTGGCCAAATCCAACACAAGAGAAAGACGTCTAGAAATCTTGTCAAAGATCTTTGTTAGAATGGAGAAGTTCAATGTTCGACTCAATCCAAAGAAATCTGTCTTTGGCGTTAAATCTGGAAAACTCCTGGGATACATTGTTTCAGAAAAGGGCATAGAGGTTGATCCAGAAAAAGTACAAGCTATAATGGACATGCCACCACCACGAAATATCAGTCAGCTCCGATCACTATAAGGATGACTACAATCAATAAGGAGGTTTATAGCTCAACTGGAAGACAAAAGCTTACCATTTACCCATCTATTGCATAAAAATGTTCCATTCAAATGGGAGGAAAAGTGTGAAGCAGCATTTAATCAGATCAAGCAATATCTTATGAATTCACCAGTCCTAATCCCACCAGTTCCAGGAGAGCCCCTCATACTCTATATTTCAGCAACAAAAGTATCTTTGGGAGCATTACTAGCACAAGAGGATTCTACAGGCAAAGAAAGGGCCATATACTATATCAACTTTAACAAGTCATGAACTAAACTACACTTTCATTGAAAAAGCTTGCCTAGCAGTAGTGTTTGCTTCCCAAAAGTTGTGACACTATATGTTGGCTCATACAGTTAAGTTGATAACCAAAATCGATCCACTAAAATACCTCTTAAGCAAAGCTACCTTAACAGGAAGACTTGCAAAATGGGTGATGATCTTAAGTGAGTTTGACATTCACTATGTAGATCGAAGAGCTATAAAAGGACAGGTCATAGCAGATCAGTTGGCCTACGCACCTTTACAAGAAGAAAACCCAATGCACATTGAATTTCCTGATGCAGATGTCTTCGAAGCAACAATTAAGAAATCATGGGCATTATACTTTGATGGATCCTACACGCAACAAGGCTCAGGGGTAGGAATTCTTTTTGTCACAACTGAAGGACATACCATTACAAAATCATATCGATTGATGTTTCCTTGTACAAATAACATAGCTGAATATGAAGCATTGCTCATAGGAATGAAGATAGCATTGAACTAGCAGATTACAGAGTTGCAAGTCTACGGTGATTCACAACTAGTCATTAATCAAATCAATGATGATTATTAGACTAAAGATGATAAGCTGCTACCTTACAAAAACATGGTGGACGATTTTAAAAAGTATTTTGTGGTAATCAAGTTTTCACAAATCCCAAGGATTGATAATAAAGCTGCAGATGCAATGGCTACAATTGCTTCCTTGTTACAATTATCAGAAAATAAAAAACGGTACGAATTCTTGGTGGAACAATTGTTTTATCCCGCCTATGATAATCCTGAGACCCAAGTCATATCTCATTTAACCGGTTCTAATTCACCTTTATATGGCAAGACTTATACCTACCTAAAAAATAGCATCTTACCACCAGACTTATCCCGAAACCAAAAAAGGAATTTCATATGCCAATCATCCCGTTATACCTTGATCGCCGATATCCTTTACTGACGTGGTCTTGATGGTACACTCCTTCAATGTCTTGAACGTGAGGAATCTGAAAAAGCCTTACAAGAGGTTCATGGTGGTATTTGTGGAACTCATTCAAGCAGTTTAACCTTATCCAAGAAACTTGTTAGAATGGGATATTATTGGCCTACCATGGAGAGAGAATCTTTTATTTTTGTCAAGAAGTGTTCTAAATGCCAGATCCATGGGAATCTTATTCATGCACCTGCACAAGAACTATAGCCTTTCACTCCAACATGGCCTTTTTTCTCAGTGGGGACTAGATCTTGTTGGCAAAATTCATCCTTCATCATCAAATGGGCATAAGTTCATCATCACGGCTACATAATATTTTACAAAATGGATCGAAGTTGTTCCTTTGACGACCATGACTGGTAAACAAATCTCTTCATTTATCTTGAATTACATTATCTGTCGACATGGAATTCCTAATTCTATCATCACTGATAATGGGAGGCCTTTCAAAAATCAGGATGTTAATGAACTGTGTGAAAGATTTCACATCCAACACAGGTTCTCTACACCTTACTATCCACAAGGAAATGGTCAAGCTGAAGCTTCAAACAAAACAATCTTGAAGATTTTGAAGAAGACGGTAAATGACGCCGGTTGTGATTGGCATGTTCAGTTAAATCCAGCTTTGTGGGCATACAAAACCAGCATTCGCACACCAACAGGAGCCACCCCATATGCCTTGGTATATGGAGCAGAAGCGATATTACCATTAGAGGTTGAAATACCTTCACTTAGGGTTTCACTCAAAGGGTTGATAAATGATGAAGACTACTGAGTATCTTGTGTGCAAGAGCTAGAACTGTTAGATGAAAGACGTCAATATGCAACTGATCATTCGAAGGGTTATCAACAAGTTATGTCTTGTAGCTACAGTCATAGAGTTAAACCACAGACATTTCAAGTAGGTGACTTAGTCTTGAAAGGAAATCCACGCAATCAGCAAGACATAGAAAAGAAAGGAAAAATTGAACCAAATTGGCTTGGTCCATTTGTCATCATTGTAGCATACGGTTCTGGAGCATATCAGTTATCTACGTCAGAAGGGGACCTATTTGAAGAACCAATCAACAACATTCATTTTCAAAGAAGTTCTATGTCTGAATCATCACAACTGAAAAAAGTCCTAAAAAAAATACAAAAAAATTGAAAAAGTCCTAAAAAAATACAAAAAAATCTAAAAAAGTCCTAAAAATACAAAAAAATAAAAAAAAAGTCCTGAAAAAATACAAACAAATCAAAAAAAGTCCTGAAAAAAATACATAAAAATCTGAAAAAGTCTTGAAAAAATATAAAAAAATCAAAAAAGTAGAACAAAACAACAAAACAATTCATATGATCTAAAAAAGTGCAATAAAAACAAGTGGTGAAAACCTGGCAAACAGGCACTACTTGTGATCAAAATGGGCTCCTCTATCTATTAGCTTATGTCTGGCATTCACTTTACAACATCATCTATCCATATCTATCATCTGTACATATCTTATCATATCCATATCATGCAACAGGAATCCTTGTCTTTCATCATGGCTTGATGAAATTTGTACATATCCATCATATTTAGGTTGTGTTTACACTAGGGGCAGAAACACAGACTACACAAGAGAGGGGCAACGAGCTCTTAGAACATCACAAACGGACAAATGATGGTTTGACAAAACGCAACATACATTGACACATCAAATCAACCACAACACCAAAATGATTACTCAATGTCAATGAAATCAAACAACATGGTCAAAACAATGTTAATCAAAACACAAACATCAATGTTGATAATCAAGTTGGATGATCTTAATTTGAATAATGTTTGAAATACTTTAGGAAAAATTTGAATTGTTGGTTGATTTTCTATCATATCTCTAGAGCAATTCAATGATGTATTGAACTAGAAAAGCAAGGAAGGATAATGATTTTTCTTTGTCTGTTGTTTGTGAGTGAATCATTAGTACTATGCAAATTGGTCGTGAGACATGCTCTACTAAGTATCATTGATGACATTTCAGAATTTGCATAGGAAATGGGTTAACTCTTGTCTGTTTATGCAAGCGATACTTAGGTCATCTCGGTTCAATTATACCTAGATGCTTGTATTATCTTTCTATATCAAAAATCATGAAAGCAATACGCAGGTCATCACTGGTGCTAACATACCCTTTGATGCTTGTATTAACTTTCAACATTTCAATGCTCTATGATGACACAAAAAGCATAAATAAGCTCTCAGAATGGCAATATTGTACAGATACCCTGCATGATTAGTATAGATTACATTTATTTTAGAATCTGCATTTTGCATTTATCGATTTTCCCAAAAGCTGGCAAAGTATCAATGTTTCATATCTTTTTGAATAAAATGACAGTACATTTTGATATTCACAAAAAAATCATCACATACATTTTTCATACATATTTGCATCAGAAAATCATAAAAACAAAGCATACATCATACTCAAAACATTCATGGGCATTCATACATTAATTCATTCATCAATAGATTGCAATCACATCATAGCATTGCACTTTCATTTTCATATCTAAAAATCATGCATACATATACATCATGAGCATAACATTGTGCAACCATCACATAAAACATCATGCATATGAAAAATAGACACATTCATCACATAAGGAATCATCGCTACATATCATATATCTCAAAAATGAATGTCAAAAGGTACAAAGATGTCAATTATGCATAACATAATAAAAAATGGGATCATATCAGTGTGTATACAAATGTCTCAACAAAGTATCAATAAGACATATAAGCCATCATGTAAAAAGCACTATGAAGTGCTATCCTTTGATGTTGCTGGTCTGGGACTTGCCCCACCTGTACCTGATGGTCCTACTCCACTTGCCCCTGGTAACCCTCCTGGAGGTAATGGCTGAGATACACCCCTGCTGGTAGCCCGAGAGCGACTATGTGTAGATCGAGACTATGTATAACTCATTCTCTACTCGGGTGGCACTGCATCATGATACTTGGTACTATAGAACTCTGCCTCTCGGGTGGCCCTAGTCACCTCTCTCATCATGTCACCAATCGAGGTACCTGCTGCTACTCTCTATAGACTGTCAGCTAGGGCCATGGCCTACTCACCCTATTGTCTGGCTGTATCTCTCTCAGTCGTAACTGTGGTCAACTGTCCCTGTAGCTATGTAACCAAGGCCTATTCCTGTGCTAATTGATCCTGTAAGACCTGTACTCTACTCTACAAGGTAGATATCTAGCTCGGTACCACTGGATCTACTAAAGACGATGGAGCTAAATGTCTCATCCGCGGTCCACCTCTGCTACCACCTCTACCACTACCTCTACTACCACCTCTGCTACCACCTCTGCTACCACCTCTGCCGCTACCTCAGCCACCTCTACCATCTCCTCCACCACTATCACCTCCACTCTCCTCATCACTACTATCTCCATCCCCATCTGACTCATCATCATCATCCTCCTCAGAGTCATCATCCTCTGAAGCCTCCTTTCGTTGTTGCTTATGTCTCCCTATATGTGGTCTTTGCTCTGCAACTAGAGCGACAGGCTCATCAGGATCAAATAATCATGGCGCAAGATGCTCCAACACATACTGACCATACTCTAGAGTCATCCCCCCATCAAGAATATCAGATATGTACTCCCACATCTATACTCCTAAACTGGTGAACTCTGCTACTGCTGCATCATAAGAAATCCACAGACCCCACACTATAATCTCTTACTGCCGACATGCATAAATAGACGAACCCTGTGGCATACCCTGAGGCCGACCATACTATCGCCATACACGGCCAAGAAGAAACCTCTCAATAATCCCAAGAGTACGACCAATCAAATATTTGGAAGTAAAGACAAAGGGCATCTCCCTAGCATCCTCTGGCCATGCCTCACAATCTACATAGGGCCGCCAACATACTATCTCGAGATCATCCAAAAGACGCTGCCAGTTATCCAGTTTGCCCAGCCTCAACTGACCAATGACATCAATATATCTGAATCTGTATGATCGACCGACAGGTCATCGTCCATGAGTCAATGGTCACATAATGGCAAAGTGCTCCCATGCCCATATCTGTAAAAGCGAACAACTAACAGCTAAGCTCTGGCCTCCACCATACACAATATGGTGTAGCTCATCATATAAATGTGCAAGCATGCACGATCCCAAGCATATCATGTACCCTACATCACCATACTCTCAAGTACATGACCCCACCCGACTTCAAAACCCTTCGACCTATGGTCGGGGCACAAAACACCTCCAATGAAGCCTGCAAGTACAGAAGGTAAGGGCGCATATGAATTCGTCATCTCCACCCATGAGATATAATATCCTGCAATATGATCATCTCTGAATATCCATCTCAAAGCATCAGTACCTCCTGCCTCCCAGGCATCAAATCTCACTATCTCGCCCATCACTGGAATCCTCAAGATGCGATATATGTCCTCTGGGGTCATGGTAATCTCTCCTGTCGGCAAATGAAAGGTGTTCATGTCACTATGCCACCTCTCTGCAAGTGATGTCAATAAACCTCTGTTGAGGCACACCTCAGGCATCTCAAGTAATGAGGTTGGTTCGCATGCCTCGATAACATCTCTATCTGCCTGTACAAGCTGCGGAATCAATCTCCATGTCTTCGAGAACTTCTCCCATAACTATAAGACGCCCAATCTCTCCTGTTGAATAGGAAGAATCATAAAGTTAAAGCAACATCAATATCAAATCATCACGACAAATCAATCAAATCTAAATATCAACAAATTATTTGTTTTTCATTTTCATGAAAGCAAATTTATCAAAATCCTGTTTGTTTTTAACAACTTTAGAAGCAAACTTATCAACCTATTTATTTTTCATTTTCATGAAAGCAAATTTATCAAAATCCTATTTGTTTTTAACAACTTTAGAAGCAAACTTATCAACAAACTATTTGTTTTTCATCATCATGGAAAACAAATTTATCAAAATCCTATTTGTTTTTAACAACTTTAGAAGCAAACTTATCAACCTATTTGCTTTTCATTTTCATGAAAGCAAATTTATCAAAATCCTGTTTGTTTTAACAACTTTAGAAGCAAAATTATCAACAAATAATTTGTTTTTCATCATCATGGAAAACAAATTTATCACAATCATGTTTGTTTTTAACAACCTTAGAAGCAAACCTATCAACAACAATTTATTTTTAACAACTTTAGAAACAAATTTATCAATTATTGTTTATTTTCCAACAACCTTGGGAACAAATTAATCACACAAAACATCATTAAATCAGGACATCGCAATACACAAACAATCAATACAAGGTCATGTACTGTCAAAATCATCATGGTAATCATCATGGGTGCTACAGAATCATGGGTGCTACAAAAACCTTAATGGGTGCTACAGAAACCATCAAGAGCACTACAGAATGAAGGGCGCTATGGAAATCATCATGGGCACTACAGAAAATATAAAAAGTGCTAAAACACACCCTTTCATATCAAAACATGGATAAACGTGCCCTAAACGGAAAATTTTCAAACACTGAAAGTCTAACGAGGTACATACCGCGGGACCATAGTGTGTCGGCCGCTGATGTCGTTGGATGTGCTCAAAATGGTGCTGGTGGATAGGAAGTGCCATCTTTCTCCTTCCATAGCTCAAAAATTACAATTTTTACTAGGTTAAAATGGAAAATAATATTTTTAACCTATTTAAAGGCAAAATTGGGGCATTTTAGCACATTCTTTCATTACAGGGGCAATTTAGATCATCAATTTTTCATCTCACATCTTTTCACGTCAATTTCTTCACATCATTTTCAAACGATGAATCGACATTTTCAACATCATAAAAATCAAAAAAAATCAAAAAAATCTAAAACTTCAAAAAAATTCACAAAAATAAAAATCTTATCGATTCATCGTTCGCGGGGGCATATACCTATCAACATTTGACAATCAGCATCTGGGGCAAATTTCAAAATTCTTTGAAGCAATGCATAAAACACATCACTTCAAAGAGGGGCAAATGTATACACCTAAAAATGGTCACATCACAATAGTCTGGTAATTAATTAAATATTTTTAATATTTAATTAAACCTTTGAATTCAATCTGCGTATAAATAAATCTAAATAATTTATTTATATTGTTCATTCTTTCATTTCGATTAAATAAATAAGTTTATTTAATCACTTTTCTTATCCATTTCTTAATTAATTAAATAAATATTGTGATTTATTTATATTAATTATCACATAATCTTGGCTTGAATATTTTATTCAAATAAAGATTAAATATTCTTCTCTAAAATACATTCACAATTAAATATTTCAAATATTTAATCAATTCTTCTAAAGTCCATTCACAATTAAATATTCCAAATATTTAATTAATTCTTCTAAAGTCCATTCACAATTAAATATTAAAAATATTTAATTAATTCCTCTAAAGTCTATTTGCAATTAAATATTTCAAATATTTAATTAAATCTTCTATAGTCTTCACATCAAATATTTAAAAAAATCTTTTTAATCCTTAAATTCACATTAAATTAAATAAATTTATTTATTTAATTTGGATTATCTTCAACAACCGTGAAACAAACTTCAAAACAAAAAATTAATTCTTCTATTTCTAAGCAAGCTTGTTGCCATGGGTTGAAGACAAACCTCCATTCTTCTCTCCAACCTCCCAACATCTTCCATCTTCCTCTCAACCTCTCCATCTCTCACCATCCAAAATTACCAAACAATCTCACAGCCATTGATCTTTGCCAGCCAAGCTCTTGCCTACCAAAATCTATAAAAAAGGGATTGTCGGGTCTCTAAAATGGAGAGAAGCTTTTGTACGGAAAAACTATAGTCAATCAGCCTTCCAGCATTCATAGCCTTTAGAATCATAGCATAGCATAGCTTAACATATTAGCAATCCATATCATGGCCTATCATCCTCATAGCATAGTTTCAATAGCATTCATAATCCACAACCCCTGTGCATATCCGTATATCAACATTTCACTCCACCAGCATATAGGATATAGAAGTATTTCCCCTTTGCATACTCATTCTGCAGGTTGCCATTCTGAGAAACTTTGCTTATACAATCTAAGAGCAGCAACTTCAAGCAAATCACTAGAGATAGAGGACAATGGAACGATTCTGAAGAAGCTTTGTTTGATCTCTTTTCATTTTATTCAGCTTTCTTTAGTTTAATGTGGCATTGGTGTGTTTTTATTATCTTATTTTGATACTAACATTTCCCACACACAGAATGAAGTTCAAAATTCCCTATCGTCCAAATTTTAATAATCCAATAAAAGAATACATGAAACACAACAAAATAAAACAAAAAACAATAACAAGGGACATAAGTTTGATGTAACTTGGAATTGAAAGTTTCAAGGTTCCTCAAAATTCTAAACTTCAAGGACTATTTTGGGTGGCAAGTTTCTTTGAGAACCTAGAACCTATTCTAAATTTCACAAAGGGCTCAAAATCCCAAAGAATAATAAAACACTAAGAAAAAATATAAAAATTCAAAATAAGAGAAGTAAATAAAGATCTTGAAGGGATAAAAACATAAGAATTAAAATATAACCAAGCAACAAAGGTTCCATAAATGAAAAAATAAAACAAAATAAAGGGGTCCCTAATTTGTTAAGTGAAAAGGTGGGGTGTGTATGCAAGGCATAGAAAATGACAACTTGACTAGGAAAATGCTCCAAACATTTTAAAATATATAATACTTCAAGTACCCAAAATATTTGGTTTGAATTCATTTCAAACAATCAAAAGGAATATGAGCATCATTAAGAAAAAGATCATTACAAAGGTCTAATATGATATTGAAATCTATAGGTGTGTGCAAATGATTTGTTCTTTTCTAATAACTTTGGTCTAAATTGAAACAATGTGAACTTTATCCAAGCTACATGAGTAAAGTTGCATTTTAATGTTTAGTGATGTCTTAGGCATAACTTTGTTGCTAGCTAAGCATTTATAGCCTTGAGAGAGTTACCTTTGGTTCTCTTTAAGCATAGATTTATTGTTAGCTAGGAATTCATACCCCTAGTAGAGATTACTTGAATCACCCAAAATAATGAGCTTCATCCCTACTCCATGCATAGACATGACGTCCACAATTTGCCATATATTTTGTAAATATTGCAAGGCTTGAACTTGTATTAAAATTTGGAACTTTTTAGTTCTAGATGTTCCTATTTCTATCCATTTTCTCAGACTCGATAAACCTAAGTTACTAGTGATAAATTGTGGGAAGTAAGTAAAGAATTGTAGATGTAGATGCCACTTATGTGATCCTTGTGAAGGAACTAAGAAAAATCAACAATTTATATATATTTTTCAATTGATACTGATTTTAGCTTATAAAATTCATAGCTACTTCCTATGATTGTAGCAATACCTAGTAGTATTGTTAAGATTAGTATACTTGAAAGTGTAGAGTTTAGAGATAGTGGATAGAGTAAGCATTTTGGTAGTGAGATTTTAGAGAAGACTAAAAATGATCCTTCATAGGAAGAAGATGGGAGGAGGAAGCAAAAAAATATGGATGCAAAACATGTTACATACGTTCCTAGCAATTTTAGCATTAATAATGGTTTAGTGGTATTTCAAAGCACACATTGGTGGTTCGTAGAAGGATTAGGGGTGGTGGTTTTGGTGTTGATTATACCACAATTTTGCCTATTTTCTCCATTGAAATGAAATAGTAGAGTAAAATTGGAAAATAAAGGTTTATAGATAGGTTGCAAAATAAAACTCAAACTTGGAACTTAAGGTTCCAAGTCATACATTCCTTCTAAAACCTAATGTCTATGGTATAACATACAAACTTATAAGACATGGGCTTCAAGATTTCATATGAAACTAGAAATTAAGTTTTAGATTCTAAATCCCATTGCCTACTTCACATGGAACCTATACTTCATGTAGTCCAAACTTAAACTCAAACTTGGAACTAACCCACTACTTGTGACCCATGCAATATGAAACTCTTTTAGTTATGGGGATTGGATTCAAGTATAGACTTAGAAATTTTAGTTCCATGTCGATTCACTCTAATTCCTAAAACTCCCTAGACTTAAAATGTGAACTTTTATATCATAGAGTTTTGCGTAAAAGCAAATTCATTTTTTTAAGATTTAAGTTTAAATTCCTATATGAACCTCACTTGGGATTTAAAGTTAAGTTTTCAAGGGAAATTAACTAATTTCTAAAATATTTACACATTTTTTGTAATAATCCCAAAAGCTTAATTTTCTCCACTTATCTAACTTTGAGTAAATTATTGGAATTTGAACATAGTTTTAAAGTCCATAGAGCTCTTGACCTAAAATACACCCAAGATAACTCAAAATTTCATAGATTTGAAGATTTATTATGGGGATACTTGTATTTACTATGATATTATGAGATTTTGTTAATTTGTATGATTAATGACAAGATCAATGAGGTCGATAAGGTTGAAAAACTACCTACAACCATGGAGTACCTGAAAAGCTTTGATGATTACAAGTTCACATCAAATTGGGAAAATATTTGAGACCATTTGAATGAT
Organism: Sequoia sempervirens; assembly: GCA_007258455.2. NCBI lineage: Eukaryota > Viridiplantae > Streptophyta > Pinopsida > Cupressales > Cupressaceae > Sequoia > Sequoia sempervirens. The sequence continues at coordinate 30,999 of VDFB02342544.1, read as the reverse complement.
ACCAATAGAAATAGAAAGTTGCTAAATGATTTTCAAAATTTGAATGTTGAAAGTGTTAATTTGAATGGAAATAGGCCCCACTACTTCTAGAATGTGGTTCTTGTATTTCTAGAGATAAAATAGGGCGTCCAAGATGTCTAGGTGTTTGAATGAAGTTAGTGTAATGCTTTTGAATGTGCTATTTTGATTCAAGTAAAAATGGGAACTATTATTAGATATAGTTGTTTTTTTAGATGTCCTGAAAATAAAAGAGGTGCCTGAATATTCAAAAGCAACTAATTATTAGTTACAATTAGGATTTTTTTTTTTTTTTTGGGCTCTATAAAAGGTAATTCATTGTGATTCTTATAGGGAGGATAAATTGTTCATTTTCAAGGAGCTACAATAATAGTTTTTTAGAGGTTTTCATAGTTTCTCTTCCCTTAGTGAAATTTGTGTGAATATGCATTCTTGAGTTTAGTTTGAGTATTTTAGTTCATTCATGGTGAAATTCTTGTAAGAGCTACACTACAATTGGGTCCTTAGAGAGTTTTGTGAATTTAAAGTGATTTCAATTCCTTAGAAGATTGCATTAACTTTGTGGCTTTATAATTCAATCAGGTTAAATAAAGTTTAGTTTATTAATTTATGCATGTTATCTTTCCAAGATAGTTTCAAAGTTATGGTTCTCTTTCTTCCCATTTCTTTTGATCTTTTTTATAAACTAATTAGAATTAAGAAAATTAGCAGCAAAATGTTAAAATTAGTTATCTTATATTGTTCCTAATAGTCATATTTTATCAAATTCAATATAAGGGAAACCAAAATTTAGGGTTTGAAACTTCATAAATTACTTTATCATCAAGATCTTACCCTTATTATGTAGATTCTTGAATACAATTATGTAAATCTCTCTATGAAAATAATAAAACAATGAACAACTGATTGAGATTGAGCTAACAAATCATGACTCAACAACTAGAGCCTTGGACTAATCATCTTTAATCCAAATATTTGATTTATTTTCAAGAGAGATGTGAGTTTTTTCAAAATTGTATTTGTGTTGTGAGTGTGTTAAAAAATACGTCAACAAGGCTCTATGTATTTTGGTATTGGTGAATCTATCTTAGGGTTAACCATATTCATGTAACTTGAATATCTTAAAATTGAATGGTGATTTTATTGGGCCAATGAAGTTTAAAATTATTAAGGTTGAGCTTGACTTTGATTTTGATTCTTACAAGACACAATTACAACTAGATTTGATATTTAGATCCCTATTAGCATATTTGAAGTTGAGTTTGTTCCTTAGAATATAAAAAACTATGTATGATTCAACTTCAATCCTCAAAATATAATGTTAATGGTAATTCAATCTCAATCAAAAAAAAATTGATTAAGGGGAAAATAGGTTTTTATGGGACTCAAAACCTATTACAAGAAGGTTTTGAAGGGACCTAAAACCCTTTACAAGGCAAAGAAGCTGCTAGAAAAATAATCAATATACCAATCACAACCCAACAACAACAACCATACACAAATATTCAAATCAACTCAAGCTGCAAAAAATAGGTTTTGAAGGGACCTTAAACCCTTTACAACTAGGACTTAACCTACTCAAAGGATCAACGACACCAAAAATAATTAAGTTTTTTTAGGGGCCAAAAACCCAACAATTTGTCAAACCAGAAAGTCAACTCAATCTCCACCTCAAAAGGAGAGAGCTCCCTTCTATTGGAGAGGATGTCACAAACAAATTTTCCACCACAGGTTGAAAACTCCAACAACCTCAACCTCCTCTTCCATAGGAGAAGTGTCCACCTCAAAAGGATCAACAACTGAGGAAACCATAAACTTTTGACCCCCAACTCCACCTCAATAAGAGAAGAATCTGCCTCAATAAGATCTGAGGAGAAATCCAGTGCTTCAGCAAAACCAGTTGTCGTACCATCCTTTGGAAAACCCAACAACACAAAGGCTTCTAACATCTCTCTAAACAATAAGGGCATAAACAAGCAAAACCCATCCAAAACATAGAACAACCCTTCCAAAATAAGCTCAAGAAGAGTAGCAAGGAGAACCTTCAAGGAACCACTGAGAAACATTAAGCAGATATAAATCAACCTAACTTCCAATAAGTAGACCATCCATTGATCATTAGCCACCAAAATCCACAAGGCAAAAGAGCAAGGGTAAACCATGCAGGAAAAAATAAGGGAGAAAACCACACAAATAAGCACACCATCAACCCCAACACATTGGTTAGAGCTACAAAAAGGCTACTCCATAAACAAAATCCCAACAAGAGACCCAAAACACACACCAAGAGAGTTCACATGAAGGATAAATAGCAGTAAAACTATTGCTAGAACTCCATGTAACAACAACCAAAAAGCACCATTTGGGACTTGATACAAACAAAAGGAAATGTGCATGAAAAAATAGAGCGTGTGAGTGGGAAGAGGAGTGAGACAGGGATTTTAAAATCCTCAGATGTAGAGGGTGATGGTCGCTCTAAATTAGATGATGACGATGATGCTTGGTTGCTCTCTCTTTCAGTGGGGACACCTAATTTTACTGTGGCTTTGGTTCATTTTTTGGCATCCAATGTGCGATCTATTTTTTTTGTGGCTAGGAGATTTGTGGAGAGTCTCTGGCTATCCTTTCACTTTGGCTAGCATGTTTAGTCTGTTGTTGAGCTTTATTGTTTTTCCTACTCTCTACTCCCTTTTTGTGCAGGCTCTCCTTAGTTGTTGTCAATGTCATTCTATGGGGTTATCAAGGAGTGGTGTTGGTTGTTATCTTTGGCCTGGGATGTGCTACTATGAATCTATTTGTTGCTAACGTCCTTCTAGGATTTTGTGGATTGGTGTTGGGTGCTACTATTTTCTTACTAGGGAGTTGTGTTTCAAGTCTGGCAATTGCATTCACCCTGTGGGGTTTTGCTTAGTTCCTCCTTGCTGAGTGTGCAGTTGGGTGCCTGTTTGCTTCTTCCTGAGGGCTTGGTTGTATCGATGCCATTGGTGCTAGACTTTTTTGAGGCTCTTTCTTTGGTGTTGGGTGTGGTTTTTGGGGTGCCTATAGTGGGTTTGATTATGAAGAGATTCTGGCTTTTTTTAGACCCTAACTAGCATGTAGGGTAGGATGTTGATTTTAATAGTTTTGCCTTCTCTCTACTATTTCCACTTGTGAGCTCTCTTGGTCTTGTCTTTTCTAGTGCCTCTTTGTTGGAGCTTTCTTTCATTGTGGCTTTGGGATTGTGCTTCTATGGGATTTCCTCTTTGATGCAAGATGTGGGTTATGATTTTCCTTTGGTGGAGTTGTCTATGGTGAGGTTTTGGCATGTTTAAACCTTGATTGACATGTAGGGTCAGAGATTGTGCTTCATGGTCTTGTCTTCTCTCTACTCTCTCTGCTTGGGGGCTTTCCTTGCCTTGTCTTGCTTCTCTCGGGTCCCAGTGGATTTTCTTTGGTTTTGTTTTCTTTGCTTGGTAGTGGGGTTTCTCATGTTGTTGTTGCATGTCCTTTGGTGCCTCTCTTATTGTCTATGATTTTCCCATAGTTTTACTTCTTGGATGGGCTTAGTTCTTTCAAGTCCCTGGTGTTCTTGGTGTAGTTTGGGGTTGTTGTTGCTTTGGGTTTGGTTGTGAAGCTATTGGCTAGTTTTTCCAGCATGGTTTTCTATTGGTTATGTTTCTTGGAAGGTTGAAGTGGTTGTTGGTTATGGTGGCTGCCAAGGTTTCTTGTGATTCTTTGCTGGAGGTTTTTCTCTTGGGCTGCCAGTCTTGTATGATGATTTTTGTGCTCCCCCCTCTTGGGTCCTATTGTTCATTTTATAGTATGGGGGTGTGATGTTGGTTGAGGAGTGCTCTACTTTTTAATCTTTACTCTAGTTTACTATTTTTCCAAAGAATGTTATGGTTTTCTTTACTATGGGTGTAGCTGCTTCCCTTCAAATTTTTTTAGCTATGGTCTTCTTTAGAGGTGGAGATTGCTCCTTCAAAGGTGGAGCCCTCTTCTATTGAGGTGGAGAGGTGTGTCATGGATTGAGTGGGAAGTTCTATTTTTTGTGGTTCAGGGACTCATTTCATCCTCTCCTATAGAGGGGAGCCCCTTATTATTGAGGTGGACGTCAATTTGGTGCTATGAGTTGATTGGTGTTGTGTGTTTGATGAGGCTCTTTAGTGTTTTACTCTGATTCCTAACTCTCCTATTGAGGTGGGGAGTTTGGTTTTGTTGGATGGTGCTGACAAGTGTTGTACTGATAGTTACTTGGTTGTCTCAGGTTGTTCACTACTAGTTGGTGCTGATAAGCGTTGTGCTACAGTCTAGATGATGCAGGCTGATGATTACCTGACTGTCTCAGTTTGTTCTTGGATACAAGTTCCTTTGTAATTCTTGGTTGTTTTGGGATTGAGGATCTCATTATAACCTTTCTATTGGTGCAAATTTGAGTTTTCATGCTAATTTTTTATAATCTGCTTCTGGTTCACTATTGGTTATCTTTGTTCTATCCTATTGCAGCTTGGTCTCTTTGGGTGGGTTTTGGCTCTTCGTTAAAACCTACTTGTTAATGGTTTCGGGTTCATTCAAAACCTATTGTTAATGATTTGGGGTCCATTTAAAACCTTTTTTTCTCCTTAATCAAAACAATGGCCAAAAAGCTACAACAAAGAAAGGATCTAGAACAACTTAGGGTAAAACAACCCCCAACAGAACAAACAACGGAGAAGGAAAACCTTGAGGGAAAGGAGAACCCAAGCAGGGGGGAGACAAGGAGAAAGCCACAAAGAGAAGCATACCAACTACCCCAACACACTGGTTAGAGCCAAAGATAAGTCACTCCAAAGCCAAAACCCCAACAAGCAGCCCACAACCCAAGCCAAGATAACACCCTCGCAGAACAACCAACAAGAAAATAAGGATCCATAAGAGAAATAGCAAGCTTTTAGACACTACCAATAGCACAACTTCCACTAGTTGCCCAACAATAGCAACCAACAACATAGCAATAAAACATTAACCAAAGCAAAAACATCAAATGCCACACAAGCTACCCCAAAAACCCTGCAAGAAAATAGGGTCTCAACGGGGGTAAAAACCCCCTCATCACCAACAACAAACAACTCCAACAATATCAAAGAGAATGTTGCAGCCTCCTAATCAACAACACAGGCCAACTAGCTATAAACTTCCAATAGCACAACCATAAGCCAAGCAACTGCCACTGAAACAAGCAACTCCCAATTTGCGTCCTCTGCATCCCCTTCTCCATCATCCTCCTCCTTTGAAGATTTGAAACCTACACCTCCTCTCTTGTTCCCACCTCTCGCCATTCTTCTTCCAATCTCAATCATAAAGTTAAATTTAATAGTTAATTTTTTTCACCTAGTTTTTGATGAAAGTATAACTATTTTATACTATTTTTATTAGTAATATATATTATACCATGTTTAGTTAGAAAACTAAAAAATTAGATTAAGTGTACACAATTTTTATAGAATATTTTTTTATTTTAAATATAGTACATTAAATATAATATAAATTGAATATGTTAAATTTAAATAAAGTAGAGGATAATTCTTTAAAATAATAAAATGACTTGTATCAAAAATATTTAATGTAAGTGTTTCAAAATCAAAAGATTCTAAAATAATTTTGAAAGCACCTGTTCTAAAATCGATAGACACCTCAATAGAAAATATTTTTTATTTTTTAAATGAATATATTTAAAAAACTAATTTAATTAAAATTTAATTTTATATTTATGAATTAAATGTTTAAAAAAAAAATCCTTTAATTTATATGGTTTAATGTTAATGAAAGATCAAACTTAATTCACAATATTATAAAATATAATAAAAGAATAAAAGGACTTGATAAGGGGTTAGTAATCATGTTAGGAAGGTGTCAAAAACTCTCAATATATAGGAAGATTTGATAAGGATAAGTGTTATCACAATTACGTCATCATATGGTGTGAGAATTTAATGATATGGAACATAATGATGTCATTCATTATGTGGGGTTAAGATGTATCCATTAATGGGGAATGATATTTTTCTTTATATGTTATTAATCTTGGCTTTGTGTACAATTATCCTCTCCCTTAATGGTGTTGTCTTGTTAAAAATAGTCTCCTCTTCTAATAGGACCAAGGGTAAGCGGGGCATGATTAGGGAAATAATGGTGAAAAGCATAACAACTAGAAAAGATAAAGGGTGGGTGGCAAGAATATGCTAGAGAATTTCACAAAGTAATTTGCAAGAGAAATCTCTAACCCAAACCTTAGAGAGTCATTTATAAGGATTTGGGATCTCATGAAATAGATGGAAAATGCCCCATGTGTTGGTGTCTAAGAAGGAATGTATTTGACACCACACAATCTCTGAGTTGTACACCATGGCATGTACTTATCTTGTGCAATAATGATAAGTTTGATTTAAAATTTTAATTAGAGTGTTTTTTTAACTGTAATCTATAACACTTCCACAAGTCTATGGAAAAATATTACAAGATACACATGGATGTGGGAGTGATTACAAAAGAAATGAAGGCTCAACTAGTTTTTGGTGTTGTGATTGACAAGTGTCCCTATTGTAAGGAAGTGGAGGAGAAGGATTTGGTTGAAAATCATCCTCTAAATGTATCTATTTGTAAGAAATGTATGGGCTATGCTAGGAAAGCTACATGGCCTACATTTCTTACCTCCCCTATTTGTGTTAGGGCTTCTAGTGTTGGTTGTGTTTTCTAGTTTATTTTTTTGATACTGTAAGGAGTAGTTCACTAGTTTTCTAAGACTACAATGGGTGTGGGTCCAATATATTTTCCCCTTGCCATCTCTCATATACATACTAGTGAAATGAAGGAAAAGAGGTTCACCATAATGAAACAAAATAATGAACCAGTTTGGCCTCTCTAATTTCATTCTATATGAGGGTTATGATGTGTAAATGAGTAACAAAAATTAAACCTAATTGATATAGCAATCAAAAGGAAGGTTTTAAGAGGGTCAAATGTTGTGTACCTATTACAAAAAGTGCTTTTTCGGCCCTCACTAAGGACTCATTCACCCTATGGTTAATGGGTCCTAGCTAGGGCTCTAGAAAATTCGTTTTTGGGTTTTGTTCTTCAATTTTTGCACTTCTAGATCCTAGTTAGACACTGTCAAAAAGCCAAAAAATAAATCTTGTAGCTCAATTTCCATGATTTGACAACTTTCTTAGCAACTTTGACAACTTTGTAACTTTCTCTAATTGATCTTCAACCTAAAACTTGCAATCACACATCAAAGGAGAGAAAAATGTTGTTTTGTTAGGGAATAGGGGTTTGCCTTGGTCAAACCCTGTTTTGGTAATCAAAACTTGAAATGAATGAAAGCATAAAGGAATGATGAATGAACAAAATGCAATGTCACAACTCACCACACCTTAGTTGAAACCTTGGATTATAGATATGCAAACTAGCATGAAGTGGCCTCAGAGAATGTAGATCTTGATCATGAACTTGATTAGAAACAATGCTTGAATAGGATCTTGAATGCTATATCACAACATTAGCTCAACAACATGCATGATGCACTATGCCTTTGACATGATGAAATGGATCTTGATTGTTACAATATTCTTCTATAAATTTTCCCTTGAACTCCTTAGAAATGCTCTTGAATTCTCTCTTGATCATAAGTCTACTATAATGCTTGAAGACTTAAAATTACTAGGTGAAACATATTGAAATAACCTTGTATTTATACATATCTTATCATTAAATCTTGAAATTCAAATATCACAAGCCAACATCAGATCTAGGATTTGAAATCATTAAAATACCACCAAAAACATATCCCAAAGGGGGTCCTAGGTCTATGTGAGGTAGCGAATGGGTCCTAGCTCACTTAACTAGGACACACTTTTAACAATGTAAAAGATCATGTGAAAATAGGGTCTTAGGACCTAGTGAGGACCCATTCGCCAGGTGGCGAATGGAACCTAGGACACACACCTTCAAAAATTAAGTGTTGTGTTATATCATTTATGAATGTCGGGCTTTATCCAGGTTGAAATTAGAAATTAATTAGGCTTGGATTTGAATTAAAGGGGACAGTTAAGGAAAATTAACCTCAATTAATTAACAAAGCCCTAGATTAGTGTGAAAGTGTAAAGATGCACTTTACAACACCCTAAATAAGGCACAATTAAGTCCATTTAGTTTCAAAGGGCCCTAAACTTAATGTGAATGTGTAAAACACATTACAACACTAAATCAAGGCAACATTAAGCTCATTTTAATATTAACTATTCATTCCCAAACTAAGGAAAAAAGAAATACTTTTTTCATTACTACATTTTTCCCTCGCTTTAGTGAGAGTATGACCCCACATCAAATTTGCACTAATTTAGACATTCAAGATGCTTATGTATGCAACAATAACAAAGATCATGATCATACAACATCTAAGACCAAGAAGAAAAGGGAGGCAGATCAAGCCTTAACTGTCCAACATGATGTGGAACGTCTCAGCTATTTGTCCAAGAGAAGGGGGAGGATCAAGCCTTAACTGTCCAATGCAACATGGAACACGTCTCAACTGTTTGTCCAAAGAATGTTCACAAGTAGAACTCGATGTCCACTATGCAAATGTTGTGCACACTCACTTTGGGGTAGTGGAACATTAGGTTGTCCACTAGGCGAGTCTTCCCCCAGGAAGGTGTCTTAGTGAGAAAGTCATACCTTTGTGTTGGCTCTCACTATACTTACGATACCAAAGCTATCCCTCTGATAACTTCGATGCGCCACTCACATTCTTGTTTTCTACTTAACAAGCTGCATTATGCTAAGCACCTATGCTCATGGCAAGGCTCCATAGGCAAGCAAGGTGTGTTATTCTAGGTGGCCTTGAATTAGGGTTTGAGCTTCACAAGATCAACAAGTTGTATTATGCCAAACACTTATGAACATTAATGCTAGTAAAGTGTTTTTGTTCAAAGGGATTTTGCTTCATTCGTGTAAGGTCTTCTTCTTAGGGAACATCGTGCCTAATGTCTCCAAGAGAGGACAAGTCAAGAGTAAAAGATTCACAACTTAGGGAATGTAGTGTGTTGCATCACCAATAAGAGAAAATTCATATGCTAAGAAATATCACACTCTTGGAGGACATCAAACCCAATGATACCATCAAGAAAATGACGCATCACAAGAAAAAAAGAAAATTGTACCATAAAACATACAAAATGTCAAAAAATATTATCGATGTATGCCCCCACTTTAAAGCGGTTGTTAACACCATTGCTATGAGAAATTGATTTAAAGTAGCCAATGTTTACTTCTAAGACATGAGAGCTTCCTCAGAAAAACCTATGCCAAGTCATATGTTTTCTGAAATAATGCTATGTCACAAAAAAGGTGGGAGGGATTGCCCCCAAAAATACATAAGGGATCTACGTATTCGAGGTCAGCATATCTTTGCTACGATGTTGTTTAAGAGCTCAGAAATGTCATCATTCCCCAAATACTCATAGAACTGGAAGAATGACACATAGAGAGTGAAAACAAAGAAAAATCCTTTCAAGTCAATATGGAAGAGACCTAAATATCTTGACACCTTGCGTCATCCCCAAAAGGAAAACACAAGACAAGTGAAAAGGGATAAAATATTTACGACATATAGAAGAGTATAGATACAAATAGAGGAATACACAAAAAGAAAGGGAGATACATCAAACAAAACAATATGGGGGATCACATTAGCACATGCAATCACATAAAAAATATGAAAAAGGAAAACAAAGAAAAATACTAGTAAGGCAAATGCGAGTCAACCTATAGTAGATCATCTACATCCCAATCTTGATTAGCATATATAGAAGGCGAACAACTAACTAAAGGGACAACATAAAATGCCAAAACTAGGACAAGGCTAGCCAACCCATTGCCCCCACTAAGTACAGGACAAGGATGAGTTGAGATAGGTGATGAAAATGAGCTCCTTGTGATAAAAAGGAATGATTTGCAATGAATGTAAAACATGTAATAGTGAGCATACTAAGATCTTGCAACTATTACATGGCAAGGAGCGAAATGCATGCTTTAAGGGATTATTTTTATGATATCAAACTTCTTAAATATTCATTTTAAAGCATGTCACTCATCAATACTATGTCCAAGAACTCTATGATATCGATAATGAGACATGTTTGTGTTCTTAGGATTTGGATTTTGATTTTCTCTAATGGGTGGTAATATTAAAAGTCCTTGATTTAGAAGCATGTGTAAGATTCTTTCATTTTCAGACATCTATGGAAATTTGAGTTTCTTTACTTTATAAGGCTTTTGTGTCTTTCTTGATTCACCGACTTGTTAAGGAGGAGGACCTAAGATGATCCTATCATCCTTATGAGGCATTGGTTGTTCTTTAAGGAGGACACTTACATCGAGAGGAGGATATTGATATACTATTCCTTTGGTTTGTTCAATAGGAATTTGCTCTAAAATTTTATGAATTTCATGTTCATTAGTTATGTCACATCCTTGGATGGTTAAAATCTTAAAGCCTTGGCCATAAGTCTCTTCTAGATTGATAGGAGTGTTTGTCGCTTTGTTAACATAAGATGAATGACTATGCACTTGATTAGAGGAGCCAAGTTCACTCATTGCTATAAGTTTAGGCTTAGTTTGTGACTCAATTTCAGGATATAAAAGACCAAACATCTCAAGTTATGTTGGTTGTTTCATGGAAGGATAGAAAGATGCATTATTCTCAAGATTGTTAAGGCAATCATTTATGAACTCATGCATGCTAGCATCGTCTTCTCCAATGATGTCAACTTCATTAGGACTCTTATTAGGAGTTGGGTGAGCATGAGTAGATTCAATATTAGGATCATTGCCAAAAATATAACTTGAAACATCAATCAAGGAGAACAAAGACTTCCACACATTGCTAAAACACTTGTCCATTTTTAGATTTTCAGACTTAAACATGGTAATTTTCATATTACACCTATGCAACAATCTAAAAATGAAATCTTGTAAATGCAATTTTGAAATCACACAGTGCACTAAATGTTTCAAATTAAGCTAGATATGATGAAATTAATGAAACAAAAACTTAGCAAACTGTAATAGAAATTTGAAAGCGATAAATAGAAGCACAAAAATGAAGATTTTAATTTCCAGAAATACAGATTATGGCTGGATCAGGGACTCATTCACCCTATGGTGAATGGGTCCTAGATGAGGTTTTTGAAACTAATTTTTTACATATTTTTAGGTGTTTTCCAGTGGTTTCCAGATTCAGGTTTGCTACAACAAGATTTAGTTTGATTTTCTATAAAATGCAAAGTGAAATGAAAGTGCAAAATGTGACAAAATGATGACCTAGAAGATCTAGTTTGATATGCAATTTTGCTTCAATTTTCAAATGCAAGTTAATATGATGTAAATGATATGTAAGATGACTGATTTTTTTATTATTTCTTTTTATTTTTCAAATTTAAAGAATGCAAAGAATGCAATCCTAAACCCTTAATGAGATGCAAATTTGAATGCAAACTAGACACCCTAAATGAGACATAATTCAATGCAAATGAATGCAAGATCTAAAACTAGGGTGAAAAGGACTCCAAAATTAGAAAACTACAATGCTTAAAAGGTTAGGTTCACCAAAATGAAATGAAAGAAAAGAGGTTCACCATAATGAAACAAAATGATGAACCAATTTTTGTTACATGGGTAAAATGTGAATGTAATGTGAATTCTAGAGATGAATAAATTGTGCTCGTACCATGTTATCGATGTGAATGTTATCTGATTTGATGTTATTTCATGGGGAAATATTGCATATATATGAATAGATGGTTATTGAATTATTATTCTAACTTTGGAGATGTTTATGTATACTGCATATGTTGTGCACAATTGACTACCGTGTGCATGTGTTAGTGGATGCAAGTATATGTTCCATTCCTCCAAGCGAAGGGGAAGTATCACTCAGGAGAAGATCTTGGTTGAATAATTGGTAACATAAACTATCTGAGCATACACACACCACAGTAGTTTGGTTGAGTCTAGACATAGAAGTGGGAAGTTGGTAAGTCATCCCTAGTTTGAAATATCTACATTAGTAAAGGTCTTGTTTACTATCGAGTGCATTATTGGGTGATATTTATTTGTTTGAGCTTTTGAGACCTTCCTTATTTTACTGTGCTTGACTGTATGGGTGAATGAGTATTGGGATATATGCATATGTCAGCATATGCATACGATGGATATCATGGGATGTCCATATGAATATAATGACATATGTATAAGATATGCATATAAGTATATAAATGTTTGTTATGATGTTTGTGAGAGTATAATCATGTGGTCATGATCATTCAAATTTAGAATGGATCATTCAACTAACATGTTCCTATATATATATATACACACACACAAATACACACATAAACATAAAACCTTAATAGAGGAGTGTGTATGTGCATATATATTTATATATATAATATATTACTATTGTACGTGAATGTTTACCATTAGTATTCATTTGTATACCGACTGAGTACATAGTTGATTGACTTGGGATATATATATATACATGCAGGGTAGTGTTAATGCTATTTATTGACATGCATATACATATAGGGGCATATATGAATGTATATATTTATAACCATATGATGATATTATGTGTTTGAGGTTTATGTATCTTGAGTTTTCCGTCGATACATATTTACGTAAAAAGTATACATGTATATGAGTATATACATACATTGATCTGTGTTGAGAGCATAATCATACGCATGTATGTGTAAGAAGAAATACTTACAAATATACTCACATGAGGGATCAATTATATATATATATATATATATACACACACACACACACACTTAAACAAATGGATGTATTAATGAGGATATAAGCATTCAAAGTATCAAATTATATATTTATCCAATAGGTTAAAATATAAATACATATATAAATATTGACATATAAATATATATAAGTATGATGGATATACTATATATATGTATATATATAAATATATATTATATTATATTTTAAGGAAAATAGTGCTATACATATAAATATAAGCTATATAAATTATATGGAGGTTTATCAAAAATAAAATAGGTTTGGATAGACCAAGGATAGTGTTATGTCAAACTTAGAGGCCACCACTGCCATAATGTGTTTCCAATGCATAAGGTTAGGGAGTAAATAGAGTTTATTGCATGCATAAATGTAACAATTAAAAGAGGCGCACAAGTGGTAATGGATAAGACTACCGCGTATTGACACTTTAGCATGCTAAGATGGCATTGCTTGGTAAGTATGAGCTTGAAATCAAATATCACTTACCATGATAGAAGTCAATTTATAAAGGCTATTTATAGTCGATAAAGATAATGGAGGTCAATTATAGTCATTATAGACTATGTTTTAAGAGGCCAATAAAATAGCTTTTGATTGTTTTGTGAAAGTTGTTTCTCACTCTTTTTGCCTCATGATATGAAACACATATATTGCATTTGAGTTGTTGTTGATGGAATTAGTTGACGCCTTAAGTAATGATTTTCTTTGACTTAGTAAACATTTATGGTATGATACTTACATTTGTTTGAGACTTTGTCAAACGTATTTATCATCTTAAACTGACTCAAGCTTAAGTCGACTCATCTTCTTTGCTAGTCAATAATGCTTGTTGTTGAGAATTAGTGATTGACTGTTTCTTTTGGCAATGAAACCGCACCAAATAAGAGGGAGTGTGGTTGAAGTTAGTGCCACCTCTGGAACCAAAGTGTTGTAGATGTCTACAATTCGAATTGAGCATATGTAGATTGAATAAGTCTTTAGATTACTATCAATATGTAAGTTGACCTGTAGGTGATTATGTTGAGTATTAAGCTAGGAAGTCACCACCTTTCTGTTGTGTTTCATGTGTTGCTTTGCATGGACCTTGCTGTCCATTAACATGCCTAAACTTTAGGCTATGAGGTTACCAAGTTGCTCTGTAAATAGCTGAACCATTTCATTTGGAAGGGACAAATTCTTCCACAAGATTTCACATCTTTGTAATTTCTATTTTTGCACTATTTCCAGCCATACTCTATTTTACATTGTGAGAGAGAAAGGGGTAAGTTCTTTTAGTTTGTGATGAAGATATTTTTTAGAGGAGTAAGCTATCAACTTGAGAGATAGAGTTTATTTGTGACATTCTTGAGAAGTTGTTTACCAAGCTTGCTACTATTTGGAAAGGGTTGCATTGTTTCCATTTGATTGGATAAGTGATAACAGGTATGGGGATCTCTTCTTCTTTGTTATTTTACTTTAGAATGATGTGTCTTGCATGCATGGTTGAGATGTCTTTCCTAGTATGTGCATTAGAGTGTTTTGAAAAGGAAATTGAAGCTTTTATGCTATTTTCACAATATGTTTTTTAAGTACTCCATAGTAGGAGATGGGTGTTTATCATAAGTATTATATACTAGGCTTGATTGAACATGAAATACACACATGGTACACTTAGCTAAGTTATTGATTTAACTAGGAAAGCTTGTGTTTACTTGTAGGATAGATAATCTAGTATGGGAGGGAGTTTGTTTACGTACTTGTAAGTAGGGTTATTCCAAGTATGTAGGTTATCTTTGGGATGATGGACTATCCATTGAAGGAAATACCTAGCTTGTGTACTTACTAGTTAAGTAGGTTTATTCCAAGTAGATTAATATGGTGATAGGTTGTCTCTGGGATGATGGACTATCCATAGAAGGAAATACCAACTTGTGTACTTACTAGTTAAGTAGGTTTATTCCAAGTAGATTAATATGGTGATAGGTTATCTCTAGGATGATGGACTATCCATTGAAGGAAATACCTATGTGTAACTTAAGATAGCCTTAAGTTAAATCAACCCTAAGTAGTGTATGTGATAGATGATTTCATTCAAAGTATTGAATGAGAACTCTTTGGCCAAAGTAGTGTGAATGCCTGAGATTCCACTCTAGATTGTGTGACTACCGAGACTACACTGTCAGTTCACCGTGATCCAGTATTACATGCTAGACAAATATTGTGGGATTACAAGTTCTAGTTGTGTAGGACACAACACTATGCTCAGTTGGTTTTCATTATCGGTTACTCTACCAATCTCATCATCGAAGGGAAGGTCCATCTATCAAATAATAGATGTGTGGGGGACCGCATTATGAGTATGTGGTTGGCAAAAAAGCGCTTGAGTGATGCTTCTCCTCCACAACAGGCGATAGAAGAACCAAGATTTTAAAGGAAGGATCTTGGACCATCTTATAGCTATTTGTTCTAAAGTTCATTGGAGCTATGTATGTAAATGTGTGTATTCTTGTATTGTTGTAACTTGTGAAGTTATTGTAATGAAATGGAATCTTTATTGTAATATGATATGGCATCTTGTTCGTATATTCTCAATAAAAGAAAGAAAAAATTTATTGCAATGACTTGTTACCTAACTTACTCGTATGGTGTAAATTTATAAATTTTTATTGCATTGAAGGGTTGGCATGTTACAATTTTACCTCTCTAATTTCATTCAATATGAGGGTTATGATGTGTAAATGAGTAACAAAAATTAAACCTAACTGATATAGCAATCAAAAGGCAGGTTTTGAGAGGGTCAAATGTTGTGTACCTATTACAAAAAGTGCTTTTTCAGGCCTCACCAAGGACTCGTTCACCCTATGGCGAATGGTCCCAGCTAGGGCTCTGGAAAATCTGTTTCTAGGTTCTATTCTTCAATGTTTGCAACTCTAGATCCTAGTCGGGCACTGTCGGAAAGCCAAAAATAAATCTTGTAGCTCAATTTCCATGATTTAATAGTTTTCTTAGCAACTTTGAAAACTTTGCAATTTTCTTCAATTTTTCTCTCTAATTGATCTTCAACCTAAAACCTACAATCACCCATCAAAGGAGAGGAAAATGTTGTTTTGTTAGGGAATAGGGGTTTTCCTTGGTCAAACCCTATTTGGTTAATTAAACCTTGAAATGAGTGAAAGCGTAAATGAATGATGAATGAGCAAAATGCAATGTCACAACTCACCACACCTTAGTTGAAACCTTGGATTATAGATATGCAAACTAGCATGAAGTGGCCTCAAAGAATGTAGATCTTGATCATGAACTTGATTAGAAACAATGCTTGAATAGGATCTTGAATGCTACATCACAATGTTATATCAACAACATGCATGATACACTATGCCTTTGACATGATGAAATGGATCTTGATTATTGCAATATTCTTCTATAAATTTGCCCTTGAATGCCTTAGAAATGCTCTCGAATGCTCTCCTGATGATAAGTTGCTATAATGCCTGAAGACTTAAAATTGCTAGGTGAAACATAGTGAAATAGCCTTGTATTTATACATATCTTATCATTAAATCCCAAAATTCAAATATCACAAGTTGATATTAGATCTAAGATTTGAAATCATTAAAATACCACCAAAAACATATCCCAAGGGGGGGTCCTAGGTCTAAGTGATGACCCATTCACCATGTGGAAAATGGGTCCTAGCTCACTTAATTAGGACACACTTCAGACAATGTAAAAGATCATGTGAAAATAGGGTCTTAGGACCTAGTGAGGACCCATTCATCAGGTGGCGAATGGGTCTTAGGTCACTAACCTAAGACACACACCTTCAAAAATTAAGTGTTGTGTTATATCATTTATGAATTTCGAGCTTTATCCAGGTCAAAATTATAAATTAATTAGGCTTGGATTTGAATTAAAGGGGGCAGTTAAGGAAAATTAACCTCAATTAATTAACAAAGCCCTAGATTAGTGTGAAAGTGTAAAGATACACTTTACACCACCCTAAACAAGGCACAATTAAGTCCATTTAGTTTCAAAGGGCCATAAACTTAATGTGAATGTGTAAAACACATTACAACACTAAATAGAGGCAACATTAAGCTCATTTTAATATTAACTATTCATTCCCAAACTAAGGAAAAAAGGGATAATTTTTCTGTTACTACAACTAGATAGTTTAAATTTTGGGTAATCTATGAGGATTGATTTTTGGGTAGTTGTAATAATAATATTAGATGACTATGTATGTCAAAGATACCATCTTTGTATATGCTTAATATGATGATAGATTAATCTTCTCGGGTTGTATGTTGATTGCACTTGCTTTGGCTCCCATCTCATGAGCTTGGAAAACTTAGTTTGTATAGGTAGTTTGATTTTTTTGGGAATGATAATTTTTGAATAGAGATGGATTTTGTGAGCTCCTTGCTACCTTAATTTGAGCATCAATGATCTATTCTTTGGCTTCTAGGATCCTTACCTAGGTTTATGAGCAAACAATATGAAATAATAAAAGGAATAAATAAAACATATTTAAAAAATACAAAATAATTTAAATCTATTAAATTATTGTTTTGGTAAATTTATTTTCTTTTTTATTAAAAATTCCTAATACATTAAAATAAATAAGATATTTATCTATCTATTTATTTATTTAGATAAACATTTATTTTAGTTAGTGTTGCTCCCTTGTGCTCACAATTCAAGTGCCTTGTCTATGCTTTCACATGTTATGTACATGTCTACTAGTGTAGTTGTAACTACAATATTTAACAAATTCCTCTATCCTTTATGCTTTGATGGATGTGTTGTCACAAAGATTTGCACTCGCATGCAAAGCTACAAAACTTTGCAATCTCGTGCAACATTGGACTAATTTTAGGTTGTGGGTACCCTATATGAAACTAGACCTCCAAAATCTAGGTTGGCTTCCTATTTTATCTTCAAATTAATTATGTGTACTTGTTTGGAAAAGGGAAAGAGATTTGAAATTAAAAGCTTAAACTGAAAATTGGAGTGGGTGATGCACCTAATTGGAAATCTAAACTGCAAATTAACTCACAAATGATTACTCGGTACCTTAATTTGCACAACCTGATTTGATAGCCTAATCACCTGAATGTTTTAAACAGAGGCTTTGATTTAATACAATTTTGAGGGAAAACATGGTTTTCACAACTAAACTGATTAATCAATTACATGCATAGTGTATAACCAGTGAACTTAAACTAAACTGCATACATATATTTATGAAGGAGATAGAAAAATCAGAGGTCTCAAAATTGAAAACACAATAATCCTTTGATCGAATCCCTCACAATAACAACGCCTAAAATCTTGAAGGAAAAACTTGAAAATACTAGAAATTAAAAGGAATCTTCTGCAAATCACAAACTAATTAACCTATAAAAGCTGCTAAATATCATAAAGCTGTGAAAAATGAGTTACATGAGGTCTCTTTGTTGAAGGAAAAGGCAGAAAACAAGAACTAGTGAAAAATTACTGAGTCATATCACTTTATACAAAAAGCCTCTCCAAGGCATGAAGGTGAAACTGAAAGTCAATTTCAGTGTAAAAATGATAACTCCAATGAAAATCCCGAGCATAAATAAAAATCTCCAAAAAGAAGGCCCAAACTCATGCAAAAATGAGTGAACTCAGGCTCAAACTAGCTGTCAACTCGTAACTAATCCATGGAGCACACAAACTAAATTGAAAAACTCTCAAAATGTGGGTCCAAGCATGTGAAAATCATCTCGTTTCTGTTAATCCGCCCAAGCTAACTGGAACTTCATCCCTTTATGACGATCTTCAGTTGATGATCTTTGATCTCCCAGTTCCATCTGCATCTTTGCATGATTTTACTCAAGAGGATAAGTAATTAAATATTAAAAATAACCAAATGCATGATTGTTTTAATATCTAATGTGGAAGGTATCTCCTTATTCATCTCAATTTAAATATTAATGTAATTACACGTTAATATTTAATTACATATTTGCTCCAAATAAAATCATGCAAAAAATGCATGAGCCAAAGTGAGTCTAACACTTGTGGAAAGGAATAATACTATACTTGTTTAGCTTCTCCATACACATGGCTCACACATGTTTTTTTCTTTCCTTTTTATTTTGCATGACATGGACTTATAAAATATCTATAGTTGCAAGGTCCATTTCTCAAAATCATGCAAAAATAAAGAGGATTTAATCTCTAATAAAAAAATCAATGAGCTGAAGTTGATTATGCACACATGGGCTCCTAAAATCAAAGGTCATTTGACTTTATAAGTCATATACCATGGGGAACGAATAAAACATAATGATTACTTAAAATCATTGGCAAAAATACCCCATGTCGAATTAGGGCAGACAAAAGCATCGAACCCTAAACAATTATCATCATTTTGCATTTTTGACTTTGATGAGGAAACTCTGTTGCACCACCGTGGTGAGAGCAAGGGTTTCAGCTATGAAGCTTTGGAGCTCATATTCGAGCCTCTATAGCTCGATTCCTCTTCCGTGAACAATGGTAAATTGATTTCCAGCCATCTCGTGGCTTCTTCTTATTGTTTCAAGTTATTTCTTGCTTCATTTTGTTAACAGAAAGGCCTTTAAGGCCGCGACCATGCATTCTTTCTTCTGGCTTTTTAACCCCTTTGTAATACTGTGTTTTTCCTCCATTTCATTCTTGGCTACTGTGTGATCTTGACTTATGCATTTTGAAGCTCAAAAGGCTCAGACTCGTGGGCTTATGTTTCTCCAAAAGGAAAATAATGGTGAGTTTCATTTCTGCCTTTATTTCTCTCTTAAAATACAAGCTTTTGGAAGCTTTTCCTGTAGAAAAAGAGTTGATAAATCTTTTATGAATAGAAGAATATCTCCAGGCTACGACCATTGAATGTATCTTTTTTCTTTGTCTTCATTTAGTACAGGCCGCAACCATGCTTTTCTTGATCTGGGTATTGTAAAACTATGAAAGTATTACCTTTCACCATTTCTTGGGTCCGACCCATAGCAATATCTATACATTTTTTTGTATTTTTGATAAGACCCACTTATGGGTAAATTGTAATAACCAAAAGTTTGTATTTTTCTCACTAAAACCCCATCTAGGTATTGTAAAATGCTCCCTCTAGGCCGTGGGCCTTGCATGCTCAATCTGGGTTTTTCTTAAAAAACATTATATTTTCCATTATTGTTATGTATTCCTTGAAATTTAAAGCCATGAGAAATAATGAAACTCTAAAATGCTTGAAACTAAAAACACCAAACTGTAACATGTTATGGCACTATTGTTGCTTCTCTTTTCTTGGTATTACTTCTACTAAGAGTTATTGCTGCTCATTGTCATATTGCTTCTCATTGTCATGAGTTTATTGTTGCACTTAGAATCCATTACAGTCCTTGTGCTCTTGTGCCTTCATTATGCCATGAAAGGTGATTGTGCTTAAAGCACTAAATGCATTGCCCCATTTCATGACTGTTCTTGATATGATGCTCCTTTTCTATTAAATCCAGACCTGTTTCTCTAAGTCACTTACAGACTATGAATGTACTTCAAAAGTTGTTAGAAATAGTTTAAATGAATTGATGCCTTGTTTTCCCTTCAGTATAAAGGGGTTCAATACCTCATTGAAGTGCAAAAGTGAATGCAAGGTAGAGTTGAAACAAGATAACTATTAACATAGACCGGCTACCACTACACCAAAAGCTCGAACTGTCAGTGAGGGTGCCACTGGAGAGGTTAGCTAGAGACCACACGGGTCTGAAGGGAGGGGTTGAGGGTCCTGCGTGATAACAACTTAGCCCCCTCAAGCTAAGAGGTCTGTAATGGACATAGTCGACCACGAGGCGAGTAAGGAGCACTGGCGGGAATCGAACCCCTCCCCAGCAGAGTAGCCAATTTGTTAACACAGACTAACTACCACTACACCAAAAGCTCGAACTGTCAGTGAGGGTGCCACCGGAGAGGTAATCTAGAGACCACACGGGTCCAAAGTGAGGGGTTGAGGGTCCCGCATGATAACAATAACAATGATGTTGACGATCCTTCAACATGTTTACTTTTAGGGTGTTGGCAAGAAGTTGAGTCCACTTTTTGGCCAAAACGTGGAAGTGTTTTCCCTGATTTTCAGCATTTGACACATTTGACCTTAAAATTTGAAGCACTTAGAGATGGAATCTTCAAAAAAGTCACTAATCATAAAATGTAGTACTCGGAGTCTAGTTTCCAAATATGTAATTTATTTCAATACCCAGATTGTACAAATTGAGTTTCAATAGGTATTTCTAAAAACCACTATTTAAAAGTCAATTTTTTATACCATACCATGCACGTGTACAACATCCATATTTTGACCTAAATTATCGTATTTTTCTAAATCCTTTTGGGAAAAGATTTGTGACTCACTGAAGCTTGTTCTCAATATTTTTTTGTAATTTTTTATTGAATTTTTTTTTGTTAATTTTTTATTAGGTATATTTGTTGTTTTGAAAAATCGTCATGTATGACACGCATAAGATGACGTTAACTTATCATTTTTTTATTTTTTTTTAAATTGAAAAGAATTGTCTGAAGTTTGTTCTCGTGCAATTCGTTCGTCAAAATGTTATGTTGATCAAAAGTCATTAAAATATTAAAAAACCCTAATATTTAAAGTTTATGGACCTGTTTCATTAGAAATTAATTGAAGAATAGAAAAAATAATCCAATTGTAAAAGAAATTACATATTTGGAATCTGCATTGTTTCATCTAAAATGGGTTTTAATTTTGTCAAAAAATTTTGCAAAAAAAGTCGTTAGCCATATGTCCAAACTCGGTATTTTTCTCTTACATTGTTAGGACCTTCAACTTGCAGGTCAAACCAGGTTGAAGGCCTAGGTTCGGATTCCCAATGCTTTTCTCAAACTAAAACACAAACCAAAAAAACATCCACAAAGTAAATCCAATTTCAAATTTTTAGAAACGAGATCCTGATTTACAAAACGGGATCCCGTTTTGTAAATCAGGGTCTCGTTCCCAATATTAAATGTGGTGGCCATTGATAGACAAATGGGATCCTGTTCCTTTGTTCATTTTTTAAAAAATAAATAGCATTACAAAACGAGATCCCAATTATTACAAAATGAGATCCCGATTTTTATAAATCGGGATCTCGTTCTGTGTCTGTCAATTCGGGACCCTTTAACAAACAAGATCCTAATTTTTAAAAAGCGGGATCCCGTTTGGCATTTAGGCTCGGGATCCTGAAGCTAAACGGGATCCCAATTTTTAAAAATCGAGATCCCGTTTATAAAAATCGGGATCTTGTTTTTGCAATGCTGATTTCATTTTTTTGGCTAAGGCAAAAAATTCCACGTTTCGTGGACTCAACTTTGTGCACTTACCTTTTATATTGTTCTTCTGAATGATGAGCAAGAGGATGTTTTGCTCAATCTGTTTTCATCATAATGAATTAAAGGCTGCTTTTATGGGTTTCTTTTGTTACAACAGTCCTTTCTTGACAACTATTTTGAAAATTTGATGACTCTTATGTATTGATGATATATTGAAATGTTGCTTATATTATTGTTATGAGCTGGGCTCAACCCTTGTGGGAGCCACATTTCTCACCACTCACAATAACATCTGTTGAATGAAATGATTAGATTATACCTGTTCTTGCACACTAAACAAACAAATTAGCAAAATAATTAAAGCTAAAAGCTTCCATTGAACTTCGTGCTCCTTGAACATTTGCCTTTCTTATGACTTAATCATCTGTTGAATGCCTGATTGGATGTGTATTACATTTTTTTTGGTAATGTAGGCATGAATTAGGACGTGATTTATCATTGCTCTAACACCATCTTTTAACAATCTTGCAGGAAACCATGGAGCTTGGAGTTTCATCAACCTCGAGGCACTAGAGACACAACAATTTGAAGACTTTGAGTAAAAACGCATGGGATGTTCGTATGTTGTCCCAAAGCTAGCATTTTGGTATAGGCTCAAAGTATAATGAAAAATATGAAATTATTAGGTTGGAAGCCTTTTTATTTAGAAACATCCACCAAACATCAGCACTTGAAAAACATGTAAATAAAGCCCTCTCCTTTATCATTTACTAGCCCCATTGACCTCTCCCATTAGCACTTTCACCTCTTATTCTAGTTAGTGGATTAAAATATAGTGCATAAAATTTGATCATAGCGAAGCTCTAAACCACTTGCTTAAGATTATTTGTAATCTATTGTGGCTTGGTTGCAAGTTGTAGCAATCAAATTCAACCCAACGACCAAACAAATGTTGCTTGCATTTTAACTATCCAATAAGCACTTGACATATAATACCTCCATCCCTCCACACCAACCATGGATCTCATTCAACATATTCACTTGTTATCCCATTGTAGACTATAAAATAAGAGACATCAAAATAAAGACCTGGTTTGACTTAAAATTGTTGATAGAAAAATTGATGTTAACAAATGCCTCAAGATTTTTTAAATAGCTAACAACTAATATTTTGGGTGTGTCCATCTTGTTTATGTATTTTGCACTATGTATAATGGAAGAGGTTGTATAATTTTGCTTTCCCTCCCAATTATATTTGATTAATGTTTTTAAAACTTTATCAACAAATTTATATGTGCATATCCTACAATCATGGTAGTTCATGAGATGATATCTCTTTTAGACATTCTATCAAACAAATCACATGCACCTTGTCTATGCTTCCAAATTTTGCATAGATGTCTACCATGGAAGTTGCAACTATAACATAGATAAAATATTTCCTCTATCATTTATGATTTGGTGTATGTCCATGCCCTATTCCAAAGCTCTTATCTTGAAACAGGATGGGGTACGCTGACAAATATAAATTAATTGAGTTGGAATCCTATTTGTTGCATATGATGAAATAATGTGACTCATTGTGAGAATTCCTTTATTTTGTATGTTGTAACAATAACTTAAAACTAATATTGTAGACACCTAAGTTTATCCCATTACAACCTTACCCCAAATTAACTATATGATTAAATTACTTAGTTAATCTAACTCACCTAATGTATCCCGCATCTAATTAAACAATCTCATTATTTAATTAGTCATTTCCCTCTCAAGCATAATTAAATAATTTTATTATTTAGTGATCCCATTTTCACAGTTTCACATGGTTAAAATAATTAAATAAATTTATAATTTAATTTAGCTATTTCCCTCCACCATTTCTAAGAATAAAGGAGCCACTAAATGGATTTCTCTCCTACATTCTTATGGTCACAAGAAATTATTATTTTTGATAGATGCAATCCTAGCCTTTCATTTCAAACAAATTCAATCACGACCTTTCATCTTCTCCTCAATCTTAGGAAAAACCTCTCATTCATTCTCCATCATTGATATTCTAATCTCATCTCCGCTCTTAATCTTGCCTCCCAAAAATCTATAAATTTTAACACACTGTGATATGTAAAACTATCATCCACTTTCATGCTAACTACATACTATCAAAATAGATAACTTTTCAAACAAAGAATGTATCCAAATTTCCATTATAAGAGGAAATATACTTCAACAATGGAGTCAAATGGTAACTTTGTTTAGTTTCATGTCTTTGTTTGAACTTTATTTTGTACTCTATTTGAGGTTTGTGGTAGTTTAGAATATGAAGCTTTTTTTGTTGCATTTATTTCCTAGTTTAAATTCTAGAATATTGCTTACAATTATTATAGGCATGCCAACAATCTCATTTATAGGTTCATAAAGGAAGTAACTCTAATGCTTTTAAATTAGAAGGATCTACCAATAAATTCTTACCAACTTCGTTGTTCATCTTTTCTTCTTGCATATTAATACATATTATCTAAAAATCTATCACAATCATATTCATCAAATACATATTACAAGAGAAGTCATTTTTTTAACAAAATCATGAAAATCTATGGCCTTGTAGTCAACATTACTTACACGTTTGTGATTGTACCTTCTTCAATTTCTATCTCGTAGTGGCATTTTGAAACCAATAGAAGACACTCTTTCCTTTCACAGTGTCATAATATTGTAGCTCAACATTAAACTAGATTATTTGGTCCAAAGAAGGAATTTTAGTTCTGCTCATGAACATGGATTTCAATATTCACTTTTGCTCTTAAGTTGCTTACATCTATTGTAAATGCTTCCAGTGCTTATGCTCTCTAAACATGAAAAATCTGATAAGTTCAAAATTTGAAGATAAATAAAAAATAATAAAATAATTTTATGACAATAAAAACATCATCGTAAAGAGAAAAATCTTCTTAAATGCAAGACCCATATTTTATATCACAACTTTATTGAAAAATACAAGCGAAGAACATTAGAATATATATACTTGTATGAAGGACCTCTAATAGTCAATTATAATTTCTCCATGGCTAT
Source organism: Sequoia sempervirens (assembly GCA_007258455.2). Taxonomy (NCBI): domain Eukaryota; kingdom Viridiplantae; phylum Streptophyta; class Pinopsida; order Cupressales; family Cupressaceae; genus Sequoia; species Sequoia sempervirens. Next base: position 5,757 of record VDFB02342544.1, on the reverse strand, counting down.
AACACAATAATAGTAAACCAAAATAACAAAGACAATATGTGGGTGAAACTTGGTGAGGAAACAAAAGGGAATGTGCTAAGACCTCAAGTAGTGCTTAACAAAAAAAGAAAGAATAAAAAGACCTTATAGACCTCTCTTGCCTTAATAAATATCCAAAAAAAAAAATAATGAACACTAACTTTCAACATCCCATAAAAGAGGTAGCAATACTATCCTAAAAAGGGTATATTTGAATTTATATAGATATATATACAAAACAAAACATATGCTTTTTAAAGAGTTGAAAGATTTTGAACATAAATTATTTTAGATAAAATTTTCAACATTAAGAATTAGAAAAAAATTAAATCTATTGTAACCAAAATATGCTTAAAAGTTGAACAAACTAAAAATAAAAAGTTTGGATTCAATTGTGTAGAAAGTTTTTAGTATCAATGTTTCAGATCACACTCCGTGATCCATCATTAGAATAGAAGAGAGCAAGAGGAGAAGAAAATCAAATAAAAAAGAAACAATATTGAACTACAATATGAATTGTGGAAACTTGATATCATTAAATAAATAGCATGTTAAGCAATACATGTTTAGTGAGCTTTGCTCAAATGAATATTCCTCATAACTTAATATATAATAACCTTTCTATGGGTTGAATAATCTTTATTTAGAATTATAAATAGTAGATTCCTTTGAAATATATATTTTGAAATTATATGTTTCCGTTAGCAAAATTTGAATTAGATTTTTATAAGACAAAATAAAACCTCATAATTAATTCTTATAATAAAAGATTAATTAATTAATTTTTTTTAACGCAATAACAGCTGCTAAAGGCGGGTATTTATAGAAAGTCAGAAATAAAGCAATCAGAAATAAAGCAACGGTCGGAAGAAACTCACAAAATATGTATCCTACGGTTCACATAAAGAGCTCCCCCGATTCTTCTACAATTTTCTTGAAGTGGATAATAAGTTCATAGCCCCGGAGACATGGGAGGAGAGTTGGAGCAGTCTCGTAAATCTTTAAAACTTCTCTTCTAATATTAAAAAAATGCTTCTCAACACAGTTTCTCCTTCCAGTATCTTCAAACATTTCTCCGAATCTTCTCCTACACTGAGAATAGTAGAAAATGTTGCAACAACTCCTATCACCATACGCACTTACAGCAAGAAAAACCGCAGAATTCTGAACCGCATTATCACTGTCAACTGTTTCCAAAAGCCAGCACAAGAAGAAGAAGAAAATGCCGGGAAATCTAAAAAACTAGCACTGGCTGAATGGCTTTCCAGCACAAAAAAGGTAGCAGAGGTACCGAGTTCGAGTCCCGCCCCGCCATTCAATTCCGCGGGAACGCCTTCAGACCCATCTCGTCCTTCAGTAAATTCGAGAAACTCGGCTTTCACACCTTCCTCTCGTACCTGGACGCGGCGGTCACATGGCAAGCCCACAAGACCCTACAAAAAAGCCTCGAAACAACAGGAGCCTGCTTCATGGATGCCAAAAAAGCTAAACTCTAAGGCTGCGTCACTTGCAACTTTAGAAGATGACGGCAGAGAGGTGGTCTACGGCGATAATGGACTGGCCTACCGCTTGGCGGAAGCGCCGTTTGAGTTTCAGTATAGTTACACGGAGACCCCCAAGGTTAAACCCTTGGCACTCCGGGAAGCGGCGTTTGTTCCGTTTGGGCCGACGACAATGCCGAGGCCGTGGACGGGTCGGGCTCCTTTGCCGCCAAGCAAGAAAAAGCGACCTGAATTTGACAGCTTCCAAAAGCGACCTGAATTTGACAGCTTCCAGCTACCCCCGCCGAACAAGAAGGGAGTTAAACATATTCAGCCTCCGGGGCCCTTTTTGGAGGGGCAGGGCCCAAGGTATGTCAAGACGAGAGACGAGATTTTGGGGGAGCCTCTCACGAAAGAGGAGGTGAAGCAGCTCGTAGATAGCAGTTGCCATTCCAGTCGACAGCTTAATATCGGTATGTAGTTTGCAGTGTTTAGGGTTTATTGTTGCCATTTTTTTCGTTGAGGTAAATAAACTTCGGAGAACCTTTCTTCCAAAAACAAGTTTCATCACTAAGGACAATTTCTGACGATGCCATTTAAAAATGAAGATATTCACCAAAGCACCAATGGAACTCGAATTCCTATTGCTACCACTGCTATGGACTGACGGCGATCTATGCTGTTGAACCGGGTAGGGATGGCACCTGGCACCAAGTACAGTGGGGCTTAAACTCAGAATTTCTTTCTAACATGACGCTGGCTTGGTCGCTAAGCCACTCCTGCCAGACTCATTCATTGTTTAGTAATTATTATTAGAAAACTACCCTTGTATAATTTTTTTTGGCTCAAATATGCCTTGCCTGAGGACTATATAGCCATTCCCACCAGGAATATTACTTATTTAATTGTTATTATTAAAAAGTTCACCTTATGTTAAAACTTTCGGCTGAGATGCTATGACCAGGGGGTATTTCTTTACACTCTCCTTATATGTCAGTGGACTTACCACACAGAGTTAGATTTAGTATTTTATCCAATTCCGTATTCTAATATGCCTCCTAGGATTTGAACCAAAACTTGGATGATGAATACTTAAGCTCATCCTATGTGTCTAATGAGAGGCTAATCAGGATTTTTGAATTTGGAGTTTTATCATGGTTTGCAACTTCTGAGGCTTCAATTTATTGAGATCATGTAATTGTTTTAGAAGTGCATTTCTTAAAACAGTAGCAAAATTAAAAAAATAAAATAATGAGTATTGAGAAGCAAACAAAAAAAGAAGATACAAGTAAGATGTATATTAAAGGTGTCGATGTGACACACCAACATAATGAGTATAATAGCCCTCTTGAAAATGATACAAAACCCTCCGAGACTTGTGTTTCTAGTTTGGGATTGCTGAATGTAGCTTTGCCAGGTGGGTCAATACGCACAAGGTTGCTGGTTTTCTAGTTTATGAGATTAAGGAACGTGTAATTGAGCATCACTTGATCCCTTTATAAGTGATATGATTTTAACCATACTGATATCACAGACCTACAACTTACAATCTATTAACCTCGAATTCATTAATTCTCAGATTAAATCATATTTGCATACTGTTACATAGCATATGCAACAGATTTATTATTGGGTTTTTATGATAGTTTACTTTTTAATATATTTTGCAAAATCTTATATGAAAAGTAGAAGTAATGAAAGAAATAAATGTAACTTTATACATAATTAATCCTCAAAAAACAGAAATCGTAACCAAATAAAATAAAAGCATGATAAAGAGTTAGGAAGGAAGATAGAGTCTGCTTTGATTAATCTTTAATCTGAATTTTTGAATTCTCCACAAGTTGGAACTGTCTACACAACAACTAGTTGCACACAATCCATTGTATAAATGGTGCAATTGCCTATGTAACTAATTTTGAAAGATATCCAGGTGCCTAACTGCTGTGAATGTGTGCAAGCCACGCTCCGAGATTCAATACACAATTATTAATTGGCACATATGCATGAATAGGTTAACATGCCTCGACTTGCATTTGATGGAATTTATAAAAACACTCATTTTATCTTGCAAATTCATTTATGAAAAGTTTAAAGTATGAACTAATGGAAGAAATAAATAGAACTTATTTCTTTTACATGTTTGTACCTAGTTCATACTCAGAATACAGAAATCTCAAGTCAAAAGGAAATAAAATTATAAAATAAATGCAAGATGAAGGGTTAGTAAGGAAGAGAGAGCTTGGTTCAATTAACTTTAATCTGAATTTATGAATCCTCTGCAAATTGGAACTGTCTACACGACAACTAGTTGCACACAACCCATTCTATAAATGATGCAATCGCCTATGGAACTAATTTTGAAAGATACCAAGGAGCCTAACTACCATGAATGTGCGCAAACCACACTTTGAGATTCAATACACAACTATTAATTGGCACAAATGCATAAATAGGATAAATATGCCTCAACTTCCATTTGATGGATTTCATAAAAGCACTCATTTTCACAAACTTAGATTGAAGCAGAGCAATAACAAAACTGTTTTATTTTCATTCTCCATGCCCTTAAGATTTAGAACAATTTACAATATATAGAGAGTCTGTGAGTCCTAGGATGTTATTTCTAACAAGAACAAGGAAAATCTGATTTAACACTTGGAACATTCTTTAATACTTGGATTGAATTTCTATTGTCAGATAAATAATCTAATTTTCATTTTGCTCCATGCTTATTTATTTTAGATTCTGTTAGGAAAATCAATAATTTGATAGCTTTCTCAGTTGTTGAAGCAGGTTAGGTGTCATTGGTTGAGCCTCTTTGATGATTTTTTGTTGTTGCAAGAATTAAAGGTTGTGCACCCTAGTTTGTTTCTCTGGTTTAAGTGTCCTGTTGAGCTTCAATTACCCAAGAAAATTTGATTTGCCTCTAGGATCAGCATGTCATTGAAATTGGGTCCGGCTGTTGCTGAGCCACATACCTTATTGAGTTCCTTCATTTCTCAGATACCTTTAGTTTAAAAGTATGGTCTTGAATAGTGTAATCCTTGTTATGCAACATTAGATTTGGATGATCAAATATATCAGGTCCTTCCCATGTTGCATCTTCAGTAGGTAGACTGACACAACCGCCTTTAACTCTAAACTTATGCCACTCCATTATGTATTTATTTTTATGTGCGCTTCAATGTTTATTTCTTGAGTATCATATGCATGAAGTTAAGGCATGAGGTATGTATAATGTAAGGTACGTAATATGGGTTGGATTTACCTATACACATATATATTTCTATGAATATATATTGATTAGTTTCATTTCTAACTACATGCATAGCATAACACTATCATTATACTTGGATGATGAATTTTGTCAATACATAGAGTTGAATAGCATAGTTACATTCTCTTTCTCGAGACAAAATGTTGAAGGAATGTAATTAATCAAGGTTTGATATTCAAAGAGATCTATTTATTATCAATTTAGAAAGGAAGACCTAGTAATGGTGCTAACTCAAAAGTGGGCCCTCTTAACAAAGATTTGTTTTGTTATTATTGAGTATATTGTAATTACAATTTTAAAGTTATTGAAAGAGCGCTAAATTTTCTTATATTTAAAATGACACTTTAAATTCTTAAAGAAGCTATTATTTTAGAAGATTCAGTTATATTGGAAAGTTTAAATATGTATTTCGATGAAGAGGGCAGGGGAAAAAAGAGGGAGGAGAGAAATCAACCACAAAATTTCCACATTTCATGTATTCAAGAAACCAGACCTACTCAGGTTCGATCTTACTAGAGGGGCAGGAGTAGGTGGTTCAATGTGTTGACACCAATGGAGGCAAAAATAATGGAGGGGGTGGGAATACAAATCTTTAACAAGGATTCAAGGGAGGAGAGCAAGAACTACACAGAGGTTGAGGAAGGAAGATAATCAGTAAAGAGGAGCCAGAGATAGATATGTATTTCTTTCCTTACTCTATCTACAAAGGTAACTACAACATTCTGTTAATGTTTGTTATACTACATGCACCACTCTAAATTTGCATCTGTGTCTCACCTTTGTGTCACCCAGACTTATTCATTACAACCCCGAGTCTTCTATCTACCTTGAGCATAGATTATGATTGCATTGTTTGAATCCCTATTGACCTACTTTTGATCTTCTCTAGACATTAATATAATTTTGTAAGCCTTTTCCTTATAACATCATAATTAGAGGAAATCTACCTTGTAGTGGGGTAAACCCAAGTCAATCCAT
>VDFB02342543.1:0-81448 GCA_007258455.2 Sequoia sempervirens | reverse complement strand
GGGAAGGTGGGAAAGGGTGGGATTGTGTGTTTTCCAACATTAGAAAATACTAATAGGGATAGTGTGTTTTCCAACAGGGACAGTGTGTTTTCTAATAAGGTACAAATAAATGCTCACATTATTTGTAGTGTTGGAAAACACACTATCCCTTGTCAATTATTTCCTACATAGGGGACAGTGTGTTTTCCAACACTACAAATTCATAAGGAAATAATTGACAAGGGATAGTGTGTTTTCCAACACTGTAAATAATGTGAGCATTTTTTTGTTCCCTCTAGGAACACACTGTCCCCTATTGGAAAACACACTGTCCCTTATTGGAAAACACATTGTCCCCTATTAGTTATTTCCAATGTTGTTCTAAAATTTGAAGGTGAACTTCATTACATAACTCACAAGAGACAGAGTGTTTTCCATCACTGCAAATTCATAATTTTAGAAACATTTGTCATGGATTCAATGTCATAATGAGAATGTTCGATATAATAATAGAATGAGGCAATAAATAATCATGTGAATGCTTGGTCATTCAAGGTTGTTGGAAACAATCTAGCAAATAACTTGTCCTTATGAAAATAAGTAGCATGAAGATTACAAGGATTATAATTCTATTAATGGATTAGATCTATCATTATACTTATAAACATGGTTCTAGAAATCTTCTTGGTGAGGGAAAGGGCTTTATACCATATTTTGAAGGATTATGTAATATTACATTACTATAATCTCTTTTTAAGTATTTTCTCATAATGATAAATATACCATCTAGATTTTCAAACATACTCATGGTGGAGTACAAATAATGTGAAATATCATGCTCAACATGTCCAATAGCTTGATGTGTAGATAAATCACTAGTACTAGTAGGGGAGGATTTAAGAGATAAATCACTAAATAGTTGCACACAAGCTAAATAAATAATCTAAGATATCTTTACATAGTTCTCTTATTCAATGAATGTATACGAAACCAAGAAAGTGACCTGAAACTCAGAAAATCACAACAAAACTGGGATAGTTTTTGGCAAAATCTCAATAACTTTCTCAAAACATGATGAAAATTCATGAAACCAATGCCAAATGAAAGAGGGGACACAATAATATAACATGCAATTGGTTTTATTCCATAAGTAGGGCTGTACAGGCCGTACAAGAGCCAAAAACTTGCTGCAACTACAGAAAACAATGGAAATCTTATTCAAAATTCTTGCATAAACACCAAAAATCACTTCAAATGTTCAATGCTCAACCATTCCAGGCTGCAACTTTCCTTTTACAATAAATTTTAGCAGTTCAAGATGTTTCCCATTAATATTAATGAGTTTTCATCATTTTTTCCAAGTTGCCAAGATGCATGACACCCAAAATAGCAACTTTTGCAAGTTTTGGACAAACTCACACGCAGCTGAAAACCCACACCCAAAATGATGTAATTTCACTAAACAACAGTAGGATTGAATGGTTTTTGAGGTCATAGGTCTTTTATATTTAAATTTTCTCCAAAATTGCAAAGTTTTCACGTTGTAAGTTGGTGTACAGTGATTTAGCATGAAAAAAAGGCATGAAGATGGACCCTAAGGTATAGTAGTGGAGAATTTGCCTTAACAAGAGGTATATTTTTGAGTTTCTGTAGCTGATTAATGTTGAATTAATGGTGAAAAGTCAAAATTTAAGACCTGGAAGTGTTTGGAAGTCCTATAATCAAAAAGCCCTAGTTTTTTAGGCAAGTTGAGGAGGGGTTTGTGCTGGAGCATGTTAGAGGTGTCATAGAGGTCTAAAAAATTGGATTCTATGGTTTTGAGCCATTTATTTTGCTTCCCCAATGTTTCAAGATGATTGGATAAGTTTGAAGGGTACTTCCTTTGTTAAATTGACCTATTTTCCTTGTTTTTCCCATGGTGATGTATTGGAAGTCTAAACTGGTCCAAGGGAGTTATATATGATATTGAAGTATGTTATGTAAGTCCTTAATGGGTGTCTAAATCCATATTTTATTTGTTAATTTTTTTGGAAAGCATGAGTGTAAAGTGGCTTAAACTAGGTTGTATGTGCTACAAGGGAGGACATGCTAAATGGTGGAATTTTGATGAGTTCTTTAAAACCCATTTTGAAATTGATCTGAAGATCATTTTTGAGTCATTTTGAGAAGGTCTCCACCTTCCTCTGCTAGGAAAGGAATATACATAGAGAAATTGAACTGGTACTAGTGTGGGAAGTAGCGTGAGAAATGAATAATGGAAGGGTTGAGTGTAAATAGTAGATTCTACCAGCGAAGGCATTACATAGAGGGTCATTATTGGAGTAAGAATATTCAAAGGGAGAATGAAAATAATGAAATGGGTCTATTAAGAGGCATGTGAGTGTGGAAAGCAACTCAACTTTTGGAGTTCATGAGATGAAGAATTGGAAGAACAAAGGGAAATGGAGTTGTCAAACCTGTGTAATGAATTTCATGAAATCTATTTAAATAAAGTTATTTGTTTACTTGAAAATTGAAGTTTATGGTTGAACAATTGTAAATCAATTTTAAAATCAACACACGTAATTGTTGATTTAGAGTTATCATCATTGTAGTCTTTGTAATATGATTTTTATGAAATCAGATGAGAAATCAGGAGAGAGAAGTTTTCATACTCATTATAAAAACTATACCAACCTTCATAGTAAACATGACAAATTATTCTAGAAAGTGATCAAAAGTTAAAGTTTACCATGTAAGTGCACTGATGTGGCATCACATGATTTGTCAGTTTGTGTATTTTATGGATAAAAAGTGTTTTGCAATTGGATATTAAGATGCTCTACTATGGGGCTCACTGTGGACTACTTCTATCCCCACTATTGGACCCTGCTCCACTATAGGCCCCTCTCCCCTACATATGCATCAATTTGTGTTTTTTGAAATGAAAGTATGTGGAATCAAATATGTATTTTCTAATTATTTCCATAATATGGATACAGGCAACCTAAATGACCGCCTATTTTGAGTGACTCTCAATATTGTTGGATTCCAATTTATCGTATAGTTCTTTATCATGAATTTAAGAAATGTGATCTTCTCTTTGAGTTTGACTGTTTGCTATTGAAAAATCCTTCCTTACTCCAAACAATTATTTGGAGTGCATATTTTCACCCTTCCCATCATTAGACCAAACGCTAATTAGTATGTTGTCCAAGGAAATTTCTTCATTATCCCCTTTTTACAAATTAGGATTGAAACTATCACAAATTGGGAAAATAAAGGATTGACATTTTGACTATAACATTAAGTGTTAGACAACTTCCCTTTTTAGATTTACTCCTAAAACTTTTGGTTGCACCATTGTGTTTGGGGGCTTATGACTCCTTGGATATTCGCTTCCCTTTGCAACACCTTCTTAATTTCTTGTTCTTTTACCTTCTTCAATAGGGAACCTCAAATCTATAGAATTACAAAATTCAAATTTATTAACCTTTGGAACCATATTATTGACAATTCTACTAGGCTTCTTAAAATTTTCCCTAGCGGATGTAAGCTTTGATAACTCTAACTTTTTCCTAAACAAAGATGCTTTACTTAAAGGGATTACTTTGTTGATAGCCAGACTCATCCTAGTTAGAAAAAATATACAACTGATCTCACTATGTTCTCTTGTGTCACGGGTTCTACATCTGTCCACCCATCCAAAACTAAGAATTTTTTTAGAAAAAAGTATTTTGTTAAAGATTTTTTGGACAATTGCAATATTCATACTATACTAATTTTCCCTAAGGCCTATTTCAACCCTAGGATTCTCATTGTCAAGGATATAATTTATTTTACTCACAATGGCCCTCCTTCTAGTGCCAATTCTATTGACGTGGTTGTTACACACACAATAACATGCAGATAAATCCTTGCCACTCGAACAATAGAACCCATATTTCTTGAAAGAATCACTAAAATTTCTTATTTGGAGGTAATCTTAGCTATCCCAAGGCTCGAGAATGTTAGGTCTTGACTCACTAGGTTCACTTAGGGTTCATTGTGCAATTGTTGTTAAACATAAGGGGCCACTAGTTTTAAAGGTTCTCGTAACTTTGACAAAATCCAGCAATATAAGATTTAGCAAATTATAACCTGCGTTACTTTTCATATTCCATTAGTTCAAGTCATTCAGAAAGAAAACTACTAAAAGATTAGATTTGAGAGGGAAAAAGGCCTAATAAATTAATTTCTCCTAAGTATTATCCATGTATTCATAGAGAAATAACTAAACCAGAGCATAAACTATTTTGTACTTCACCAGATTGCTTCACAACTACATACAAAATAAAGAAAAAAGTTTGAAGAAAAGAATCATTTACCACCGAAATAGTATCAAAATGCACCCAAATTTGGGGAAGCAAATTGACTCTTTCGATATGAGTAATCAACAGAAAATTATGTAAATTTACAATTTGGAATAACCTTTTGCTTTGATATTAGAAAAATCTACTATAAATACAAGTTTTTAAACTAGAATTGAGCAGAAAACATGACTTAAACATAAATTGATGATGTTCCAACTTTAGATTAATTATTTTAACAAATTTTTACCCTCAAAATAGAATAACACTCTACCTTTTATAGAACACAAGGTGGCAATTTATCATAAGAAAGCATGTCGCTAAGAGAAAATAATCCAATTAGTAAACGACATGTGGCATAAGGGCATTGGTGGCACTTAGAAGATATTTTTCTTGGTCTCTAAAGATAAAGTTAAAATTTGCACTTTGACTTCTTTCGTTGTAGTTCAAATGCCTAAAAATCATGGGTAAAGTTTATCGAGTTTTCTCAATCTTCAAAAATGTGGGAACAAGTCACAAACGCTTCCTCTCAAAATTCTCCATCTTGATGATGAGTTTTGTTATCGAGAAAAACATCTGTTGGTGGAAGTCGAGAAAAACTAGTAATTCTACCAACTAATCAAAAACTTGGGTCTTTCTCTTTCCTAGTTACCCACTATTCGCCTTTGGGTATTTGACTTACCACTCTGTTCTTCACTATTTCCCATGAGAACTAATTTACATAGGTACCTACATTTCTTGTTATAACTTGACATCTTTAAGGACCCGCATCAACATAATGTCACTTTTCAAATGAAACATTAAGCATTTAATTAACTCATCAAAAGAAAATACTATTAAAATGTGTTTGTATGTTCTTAATCTTTTCCACTGTATATTTGTGATTAAAATAATGCTTTACTTGACTTTTTGACTTTTTATTTTTTACAATATTTCAAGAATTTTGTCATCATCAAGAATTTTGGAGGCTAATAGAAAACGTCAGGTTCTTCCTTTGCAACGAACTTTTCCTGAATCTCGATTACTCAATTATGTTATTACCTCATGTTGGAACTCTCAAATTTCACAAATTTGAGATGCCCATTTCAAGATTTTGCCTCTCCACTTTCAGAAGTGCACCTGAAGAATCTGCTTAAGTGACCTACTTTGGAGGGTCATATTTTGGAGCCTGTTGATTTTGGTGCAAAACCCATTTGCACACCCACTCATATGTCCTATGTGAGTAGGCATGTCAAGTTTCAGCTTCCCACGATGAGCTTTGTCAGGGTTTCAAAAAGTGAAGTTGGAGGGTTTTGACACTTTTCTATTGTTTGCAAACCTTCATTTCTGTAAAGTTGCCTCCCGTTTGAGCTTGCATTTTGCAACTGGTTGATTTTCAAGTCAAACCGATTGTTGTTCTCAGTTCTCCATTCCAAAGTGAACTCACATGTCAGTTTTCAGAGCTTTATGAGTTGATTTGCTATTTTTGGCAGATCAAAACCAAATGGAATTTCTTCAGTTTTGCAACTGCATTTACGGAAACCTTTATGAGAGGTCAACTTTGACCTTTAGTATCTTTTGATGGGTGATGATTCAAGCCAAGCCATCTTGCACACGTGTTCACTATGCCAAAATGATTCACTGTGTCCAGTGGTAGCTCGCCAGGAGTTGATTTGGTATTTTTCCAATGAGGTGATTAAGTGAGTTTTAATTGGTTAAGAATAGTTGATTGTTGCAGAAAGTTCAACTGAGCAACTTTGATGATTAATATTTTTCACCTCGTAACTACTTTTGCCGAGCCGTCTTTTGCATTCAAATCTCTGGACCAATGTCTACATGCCTGCAAGTTTTTATGTCTCTAGGAGATGATACAAATTTAAATAAATTCATAAAAAATAATTATATATAGAGTGCGAAGATATTATATTTTTCTTATGGTTTTAAAAATATTTGTATAATTTAATAAGTTTAACAATTAAAATATTATATATTTTATAATATTAATTTAAGTAATTATTATTTATTTTTATTTTTGAAATATAAATTAATTATTTATTCTCAAATTTATTTTTATTATAAATTAAAATTATATAAAAATAAAGCATATGATTGAATAAAAAATAAAGGTAAGTATTTTAAATATTTTGGTCATGTCTATTTAACATTTTTAATATTTATGTCAAGAATTTTAATATAAATTCTATGTGGTTATTATAAATTTAATTAATTATTATTTTTGAAAAAAATATTAAACATATTTAAAAAGGTTTGTTTGTTGCAAATTAGGAGCAGTTTTGTTATTTGAAGATAAGAAAAATTGAGAGTACCTCGTTGTGGTTTTGTTCTATTTTTTTAACAATGATGAGGAAAGGTGATTTAAATGTTGTCAAAAATGCAAACCCTTTGATCACCCGTGTATAATTGTTTTTTTTTGCAATTTTTTTGTATAAACAATTATTTTCCTTTGTATGAGAAGATCTATTAATAACAAACATTTGGTTTTGTGAACCATAATTTTGAGTTCAATTGTTCATTTATGGTTAAGATCAGGGTCCAATTAAGGTTATGATTTAATTAGGGTTCAAAGTTAAGGTTAGAGTTTGATAAATGGTCAATTAGAATTAGTTAAAATTTATTAGGGATAAGATTACAATTACATTAGGGTTAGAATTAAATAAGTTTAGTATTACAATTCAAAGTGATTTCTTTTATAATTTTCTTAGGTTAATTAATTAAATAAAAAAATATTATTGTAATAAAAAGATTGAGTAAATATGAAGAAATAAATTAAATGTACAAATATTTATCTCTAAATTTAATGAAGATGTTATTATACAAATATTAGGAATGTAAAATGTACGAGCATTTATCTCTAAATTTAATGAAGATGTTATTATGCAAATATTAGGAATGTATTTCTTCATATGTTAATATTTAAAAATTTAATGATTATCACCAATTTATGAATTTGATTGTGTACTATTTTGGTTCATTTTTAATGTCATCTAAGGATATCTATGTACATGTAGAATTGAACTTGAAGTTTGAACCTAAATTTTTAACTCACATATTTGATTTCACTAAATTAAATTGTTTCAAACTTGTTTCTCTCTATGTATGTGCTCCAAATTTGATAGGGAACACATGTTGTTGGATTTGAATTTTGAAATTTAAATTAAAATTTTGAGTTTCCTATTTAAAAATGTTAAAGCTCCATGTAAATCTTTTTTATTATTTACATCTATATTGTTTTTTTTTCTTTTTAGTATATTTATTTTAGTTTGCATATGTAACATTTAATTTTATTTTGAAAAAGTCAATGTTCAAGTAAAGTTATTTTAAATTTTTTATAGATTTATTTGTTTCTTATTTTACAAATATTATATTATTAATATTTGAGATGTAAATCATTGTGAAATTTAAGACAAAATGTCAAAAAAATGAACAATGAACAATGAAAAATGAACAGTGAACAAAATGTCCTAGCTCCTCTGCCTTCCTCGTTTCTCTCGCCAATGTGCGTGCTTGGATCCCGTGCAGACTTGACGGACCAAACGAAACAGACGGCCACACAAATAGACGGAGACCGGGACAGACGTTTCAGTAGAAAGTTCAGAAAATGAGTGGGATTTTCAAAATCAAGCGGGATTTTTAAACTGAGCTAGATTTTTAAAAGTGAGTTGGAGAAAATTACAGGCAGCAGTTTTGAAAGGAGAATGGTTGGCTGCGTCTGCTATGGAGAGTGACGACTATGAAAAAGAACACAAATATTCCACGATTTTGTGCTCTGCATTGTTCTAGTAGTGATTGCCATTGCAGCACAGGGGTCTGATAATGTCAACGTAGCTTCTTCTCTGTGGAAATCATTCTGCTCACAGCCATCGAGCTTCCTCTCATTAGATCCATACCAGTTTCCCTTTTAACTTGAACATCGGCGCCCCCATTTGCTCCTTCCTTTTGTTGAGAAAACAATGTCTGCATTCTCTTTTTGCTGTATTCTATCCATCATTCTTGAAATGCACGGGCTCGCCACATAATGGAGATCGGCCTGCCCTAACTCGAGCTCTTGCATTTGCTTGCAAGTTTCCAAAATATTTCAACATATCCATTGGCGGCCTCCTCATCACGTGGTCCTCTGTTGAAAGTTTCTAAAGTCTTAAATATTGGTGCCCTCGCCATCTTCAATGTGAAGCATCTTGAGCTCCTTCCTCTTGGTCGTGTTCCATCTCTGGGTAATATGGCATTCCTCTATTTGTTGGGATGTTTTTTGAGGACCTATCAACAAACATCTGATGCGTGCCTTAGAGTCTCTTCATTGGTGCACATTTAAAGCCTCTATGGCCTTTTCAACAGTAATTTTGGTGTGCCTTCAACCCACGGTTTTCCTTCATGCATTGGCTCCACTCCATCGAGCCCCTTCAGCTGCTCCATTTTGTGCATCCTTGCATTCACCATGTCGCCCCTATTGCATTTTGATGGATGTTCACAGCCTCTTCTTTTTGATGTGTTCTCGTCACAAGCGCAGATCTCTTCATGCGCGGGTTCCCTCAAAGGTTCCCTGCAAGTTATGACGCCTTCCTGATTTTGCTCTGACCCACATTTGTTTGAGATCTATGGTGCCAACTCGTTCCTTCAAACCGTTTTGCTTTTGCTCAGAAGTTTTGTAAGGATTTCAACAAATCCATTTTATATATTAGCGCCTCCCCATTATTTGCTTAAAAGCTCCTGCGGACTTTTCAACAAATCCATTGCAATGGCTTTGTTTCCTTTTGCCGCACCCCTGCTGAATCAATGGCGTCCTGCATTCCTTGCGTGCATTAGAAGTTATTACACCCTTTTCAACATACTTAATTTGATGTATTATGATTTGTTGTAGAAAGGGTGTTTCCCTTGGTTCAGTTTTTGAAGATGGTATGGTCTGTTTGTTGACGAACGGGTGGCTTGTTTGGCGTTCGTTGTGGGTGTCGAGGTTTCGCTGGTGGATGGTTGTTGTGTTATGCGGTGCTATGCATTCTTGGGAGAATATGTATGTGCTTCCTTTTGTTTCTTCATCCCAGATACCTTGGGAGGGGGTGTGGACTTGTTCTACTATTGATCTTGCTTTCTACTTGTTTCTACAATCGCATTGTTCTATTGAGGTGGATATTGCTCCTATTGAGGTGGAGTTGGTGATTGTAGGCCTAGTGGGAGGTGCTTCTCTCCTTTGTTGGTTCCTATTGAGGTGGAATGTGCTTGCTTTCATGGGAGTTTCTACTGGTATCTATGGTCTGCTCTTCTTCCTCTCTGTTAGAGGGGAACCCCAACCTATTGAGGTGGTTTTGGGGCTGGTTTTAGGATGGTGGTTGCTTCTGGAAGATTGTTCCTATGCTATGATTGGTGATTCTTACCCTTTGGTGGTTGAGAATATGTTTGGCTCTAACTTGTCTTTGAGCAAAAGATTTGCAGTTGGTTTGTTGTTGCAGCTGGGTTGTGGCCTCCTGAGTGGTAGGTCTAGGGTTGTGGTTCTTTGTATTCAGTGGCTTTTGGTCTCGTGCCAGGAATGGGTTGTAAGCCTATTTTTGGCTTGGACTACCTTGGGTCCTTAGTTTCTACTAAGTGTCTGTTGTTAATGGCTCCTTGGGCCTTGTTTTGTTGGGACCACACCCCTATTGTGCTGCAGTGTTTTTGATGGTCCTTTGGGTCTTGTTCTAAGGGGTTGCACCCTTGTTTTTTGGTTCTTCTGGTTGGCCTGTAGGGCCTTGTTCTAAAGGGATGATACCCTTATTTGCCGCTTTTGATTTCAAAAACATAATAACTTCTAATCATTTTATATATTTAAAAATTGAAAATTTGACATCATTTTACAAATTATATGACATATTTAATAAAAAAAATATTTAATTATTTTATACTCAACAAAAAATATTTACTAACTTTTCCACATTTATATTGTAAAATAATAATAATAATATATTAATAAACATAAAGCACACTATTGTATCTTTTATATTTTCATAATTATTTTTTAAATATACTTCATTTACTCATTAACTACTCATTTTAAAAAGTCGAAGTCGGCATACTAAGTATGCAGCATTGGAATTTTTCTCTACCACACAAACTTAATATTTTCGCCGCAAAAACGCAGGGGGCTGTCAGCGACGCTGCACCATTATTTAGGAGCTGGTACAGGTTGTCCCTTCGTCTGACAAATCAGGTCATGGATGGGGATGGTGATAAGACTCGGCTGTTTCTTCTCCCACATTTCAAAACTTCCATCCTTGTCAGTTTCAACGGAAACAAAGAACAGCTCACATCACGTCCTTTCAGCATGAGTACGATACTCTTGGCAGCGGGTATGTCAGATGGATGGCAGCGGATGGGCATCGATGCCATGCGGTGCAAATTGTCACCCCTATAGACATTGCCCCAACATTTCCCCAGTCTGACGCCGGCGGGAACCCCACGAATTGCGGTTTGCTTAACTGCAGGTCCCCATCTTCCGTAATGTTGACGGCGTACGGTTTGTCATGCTCGGACATGGCCAACAAGCGGCCGTTGAAGTTAAACCTGGCCACATTCAAAGGACAAGGATCCGCATTGAAGGCGGCGAGGGCATCATCTGCAGGGCTTAAAATCTCGCTCTCATCGATGAAATCCACACCCAAGGGCTTCCAGGATCTGCGCCTCAACGAAATACCCTATTTGAGCGCGTGGTATGACAGGAATGCCGACGGATTTCTTGATCTCGCAATGACATGCTTCGAGCACCCTGGATTGCAGCTTGTAAGATGTGAGAGGAAATGAGAGTAAATGCTGCCAGAATTACGAATGAAGATCCCGCGGCTTATTCCCTACAAATGTCCCACACAAATACTCCGCTTTCTCCGTGGGCTCTGCATCTCCCCGAGGTGTCGATGGAGCTGCCCCCATGCCTTCTAACTTCTTTTTTCACACAGATTTCCTTGCATTGATCTATAGCCTCGCCATCATCATGGATTAAATTTGAATTCAGCATGTACAAACTTCACAGTTTTCCTGGTTTTTGAAACATTATTCTCCTGCATGTACGTTGTAGACAGAGTGATTTGAGTTCAATATTAAGCGCGTCCTTCCCACTCATTGAGATCTTTAACCATTTCAATATGATTTGCAGCCTGAACTACCATACGGCTAATAAGTATGACTTCATTCCATTATTAGATCATGAGAAATGTGGACTTCAAATTGGCTACTCAAGCAATGAAGTGAGGGCGAATATGACCGGTTGGGAAGGTGAATTGAATCGAAAAACTGGGTAGGAGATAGTTTCCATGTTCTACATACATTATTATAGGTATTTTTGTAGTATTTGATTTTTTTATATTAAAATTGATATTTAATATAAATTATTGTTCATATGATTTTAGATATTTTTAAAAATTTAGTGATTATTACATTATAGATAAATTATAAATAAAGTTAAAGTTTAAGAGTGGATGTTATGGAATATTCAAGTACAAATAATTTTATGTATGTCATAAAAGAAAATATTAATAGAATTATGTTTTAAAATCATAAAGTATGGTTTTGGGAACTAAATTTAAGAGAGAAAACTGTAGAAAATAAATCAAAAAATAAAATAAAATAAAAATTAGAAATTGAGATTTTTAAAGATTTATAATAGAAACATATTGTTACAACCAAAAGACTTTTAGAAATAAAATATAAAAATAAGAAGCAAAAAAAATGAGTTTTTTAAGGATTTTTATAGAGAAAATATAAAAAGTAAAAAATAAATTGAGTTTTTTTAACGATTTTTATAGAGAAAATATAAAAAATAAAAAATAAATTGAGTTTTTTAAAGAATTTTATAAAGAAAATATAAAAAAATAAATCGAGTTTTTTAAGGATTTTTTACAAAGAAATTGTAATTTTTTTTTTGAGTTTTTAAAAGGATTTTTTTAATTTTTGAGTTTTATATTTATAAATATTAGCAATCGCACCTTGGTGTGCAATGGGTACGCTAAAGAGGTATGGAATGTCAATTAGGGAAACTTTAAGCCTATTTTTGAATAAATTTGTCTATTACATGAGTTCAATTGGTTGGCCATTCATAAAATGATATTATTGTGCAACAAAGGTCTCTAAAAATGAGTGAAAGAAAATCTTTCAATCAAGAAGACAATGAAGGTCTATGAAGAGGGAGGGGGAGAGATAGGGAGAGAGATGGATGGGTAGAGAGAGGGGGACATTTCTAGAGATGGAGGGGAAGAAAGGAATATAGGGTAGAGATGAATATAGAGTGAGAGAGGAAGAGAGACAAATAGATAGAGGTAGAGATGAATATAGAATGAGAGAGGACAAGGGAGAGAAATAGATTAGATATATAGAGAGATAGAGGGAGATAAAAGGGAGAGCTAGAGAGGGATGGATAGAAAGGAAGAGATAATGAGATAAAGAAGAAGAGGAAGAGGGAGAGATAGAGATATATGGCAAGATAAAGTGATATAAAGATAGAGATATAATGAGATATAGAGAGAGGGGGAGAGGGAGAGAGAAAAATAGAGAAAAATAGAGAAAAATAGAGAGAAGTAGAGAAAGAAAAATAGAGATGGAGAGGGAGATAGAAATAGGGGGAGATAGAGAGAGAGAGGGAGAGACAGATAAATGGGAAGAGAAAGAAATAGATATAGAGATATATGGAAAGATAAAGGGAGAGACAGGTTAAGATATAAAGATGGATAGGGGGATAGGGAGGGCGCAAGAGAAGGAGATATGGGAGAGAGATAGAGAGAGGGAGGGAGAGAGGGAGGGAGAGAGAAAGGGAGAGAGAGAGAAGATGGGGAAGAGGGAGATATATGTAGAGAGGGAGAGAGAAGAAGAGGGGGAGAGAGGGAGAGGGAGAGGGAGCGATATAGATAGAGGGTGATATATAGAGATAGAGAGGGATAGGAAAAGAGATAAAGAGATAGGGAGATATACATAAAGAAGGATATGGATAGAAAAATATAGAGAGATGAGTGAGAAGGAGATCATGTGAGAAATAAAGATAAAGATACAAAGTAGAAGAGATGGAGGGAGATATGGAATGAATAAGATAGAGAGAGAAGAATGGGGGAGAGGGAAAGGATATAGATGTATAGGGAGAAAGATAGGGAGATAGATAAAGAGAGATATAGATAGAAAGATATAGAGAGATGAGTGAGAGAGAGAGAGGTAGAAATAATGAGATATAGATAGAGAGGGAGGAAGATATAGGGAGATAGAGATAGAGAGGGAACAAGTGAGAGAGAAAGAAGGTGATAGAGATAAGTAATAGAAAGAGGTATACATAGGAGAAAAGATAGAGAGATAGAGATAGAGATAGAGAAGGAGAAAGAGGGAGTGTGTGTATATGAGTGATAGAGATATATATTTATAAATAAATAGAGAGGGAGAGAGAGGGGGAGAGAAATAGAGAGAGGAGAGATAAGTAGAGAGGACTTTGACCACGACTTTGTTGGGTAAGGGCATTCCCCATCCTCGTGACCTTGCATTACTAGAAGACCCAGATATGTTGGTTAAATTCTTCCCTTTTCTTCTAGACATTCATGGAATGGACCTGCTCGAGCATTGACATTTGGCTTCGCCCATTGGGATCTCCTCCAGTCTGATGGTGATGCCAATAGGGAGAACTTTACGGGAAAAAAATCAGTCTGTGCCTATCGGCTATTCTGTTGCCCATTTACTATTGCGCAACTACTAGTTACATTTTTCATGCAAATATACCCTCAAAACAGCTCAAATTTCATCTTGTTAAGAGACTTGGAGAGTGTATCAACAACTTGAGAATTCTTTGGGTAGTACTAGAGTTGGAGGTTGTGGTTCAAGACATTTTCTTCAATGTAATGACATTCAACCTCAATATTATATTTTTTTATCATGGAAAACTAGATTCTTCAGATGCTTCAACACACCTTGGTTGTCACAATAAATAATTAATATCTTTTCTTCAGGAATGTCCATGTTAGCTAAAATGTGCAATAAGAAAATTACTTTGCACATAACTCCTCATACAAAACAATATTCACCCTTGATAGATGAGAGAGCAAAAACATTTGTTTTCTTAATAATCAATGAGATAAGTCAAAATTTAAGATGAAAAAATAATCCTTTAGCTGAATTCTTGTCATCAATAGATCCAACATAGTTTGAGTTGGTATCCATGCAAGAAGAATTGAGGGTTCTTCTTATATTTTAGACCATAATCAAATGCACCTTAGATATATCTCAACATATGCTTAGCTATAACCCATTGAAATTTCTTCAAATCCCACATAGATCTCAAAAATATAACAAAGAATAAGTTTGGTCTAGTATAAGTTTGGTAAATGAGACTCTCAACAAGCTACATAAAGAGAATTGCATCTATATTAGGTGAATCCTAGAATTAAGAGATTTGTAAACATTTCTCATACAAATTTACAATCATATATCCCATACTTTTCTAGGAGTGTCTTGGCATATTTCATTTATGAGATAAAAATGTGATGCTTCTTTTGCCATATATCCAAGTTAAGATAGTAGTAAAGTAGCCCCAACTGTGTCATATCAAAGGGCACGTGGAAGAAGTTGGGTCCACAAAAGGATCAAAAGGTAGAAGTATTTTTCTTGATTTTCAAAATTTGTTATAATTGGACTAAAAATTTGAAACACTTACACATTGAATGTTAATTTTTTTTAGTAATATATGAAATTTAGTATTTTGATTTGTAATTTGTTCTAATACCCAAATGATACAAATAATTTTTAATAGATATGTACAAAATCCACTTTTTAATAGTCACTTTTTAAGGAC
This sequence comes from Sequoia sempervirens, assembly GCA_007258455.2. Lineage (NCBI taxonomy): Eukaryota > Viridiplantae > Streptophyta > Pinopsida > Cupressales > Cupressaceae > Sequoia > Sequoia sempervirens. The sequence continues at coordinate 66,364 of VDFB02342543.1, read as the reverse complement.
CATACCATACACGTGTGTGAACAACAAAATTTCACCTAAATAAAAATACATTTATAATTCCTTTTAGAAAAATATGTATATCAAATTCTCTTTATATAACCTTTTTGTCCCTTTAAACCTTCAAGACCTTCAAGACACTCAATCATGTACAAGAGAATGACTCAGGCTGCAATAAGAATGAGTTTAAGCATGGCAGAAACCTGTTCTAAACACATTCAGGCAAATTCAGATATCTATTCTGTATAAGGAATACTATTCAATATTCAAAAACTTAACATAATGACAATGCTGGTAGTTTTTGATAAAGGAAAAAAACAAGTTTAATAGGGACTCGAAACCACCAAGTTTACAACAAAAGAAAGAGGACAATAAAGTCCAGCAGAAAAAATAGGCTGCAAAAAAGGACAAAACCAGAAAAAGCAGTGGCCAACCACAAAAGACCAAGAAGGTCAATCAAAAAACTAGCTGGTACGCAAGCCAAAAAACCAGTAGCACCTAACCCAGAGTCTTCAAAATAGACTCAGTCTCAACCTCTAGGTCCTGCATGTCCTGAACACCCTTCTTGAATGTTTGAATCATCTACGGTGTTGGGGGTACCTTCCTTTTCAAATTCACCCTGGTTCTCTTTGATATCCCAATGTCCTCTTCCTGATTTTTATCTTTCACCTCTTCCAAGTCAACCACCAAGGACCCCTGTTGAGCTTTGTCCAATTTTTCAGTCATCACATTGATAATAATGGAATTATGTCTTGCCATCCTATTGTTCTGCTCTACAATTATCTTCATAGTATTTTTCATTTTTTCCAAATCTATTTCAATCCTTCTGTCCTTGCCCACACTGTCCCAGGGATCTTTTTACTGGCACTGTGATCTTTACGCTCTTCATCCCTCTTGCTTAAGATTGAAACCTTATCTCTCATTTCCTCCAATTTACTCTGGAGGGCCCAATTTTTATTTTCAAATCATTGATTTCATTAAAGACCCATTTCGACATTCTGAAATGGTCCGTCACATTATTCCTAGCCATTCCTAGGAAGTTAGCAGAGAGTTCCCTATCAAGATTGAAGCAATTTTTGGTAGGGTCAGAGGCTCCAGGGGATTCAATTCTAACATCTCTATTCAATGACAGGACAACAGAGGAAAAATTCTTGTTAGCACCAGAATCCTCAGAATCAGGAGAATCTTCAGAATAAGAGATAAGGTTTTTGACAGTAGAGATTCCAAGCTTAGAAACAGGGCAAGCTTTAGTAGACTAGGGATTATGGTTTTGATTTTTCTTGCTAGTTTGAACAAGGGGTGGACTCAGGACAATCCTCACCAGGCTCAAATTGGGAAAATTCCCTGAACAACTAGGTTTAGTATCATCCTCCTCTGACTCCGGGGAAACAACTAACTTAGCAGGGGCTGACATATTTTGGAAGTGTTCAACAATTAACCTAATCAAACCAATATGAAAAATAGGATATCTTCTTGGGTTTTTCTTATGGTCATCTAGAATTTTTCTTAAAGAATAGACAAGATAGTGGGGAAGAGAAACCATGACCTTGTAGCGAAAATGGTTGAGCAAAGCAAAGTGATAGTCATAAGCCCTAGTGAAACGAACATCTAGAGTAATATACTCCATGATGACGTGAATAAATTTTCTCCAGAGAGCTTTAATGGTGTCAACCTCAAACAAACTATTAGAAATTTTCACTAGTTTCAATCTTTCCTTATCTTTCTTCAAAAATTTGACCATAGCTTCATCAGAGAAAACCTTGTCCCAAAAAAATTTGTGTCCTTCAGTGGACATGCTAGTCACTTCAGCTATAAGGTTTTAGTTGAGCTGAACTTTCCTAACAAAAAGGGTTAATTCCCCATTTTCCCAATTCCTCTCAAAATTCTCTATAGCTTCCTGATTAGACCCATGAAGTTTTTCTAGAAAAGGAAGTAAACCCCCACTTTTGACTTTAATCCATGCTTTAGTGTTTCTAGTATGCATCTCAAAGCTAGCAGGATCAACTCTTTTTCTATCTCCTCCCATATTGACAAGCATAGTAAAGCAGGCAGAGGTGAAATCTTGACTCAAAAAGGTCTCGCCAAACCAGTGAGCTAACAAAGCATGCCAAGCAAACTTACAGGATAAGTAATTTGGCTCAGCCCCATGCAATCTAATGATTGTGATGTATTTGCCCCATTCTATCATCATTAATGAAATGACACGTATCTTTCCCATGTGAAGCATCATAGTTCAATAAGGCACGAACATTAGCACCTAAATCACTAATATTCAACCAAGTGCACTACCCTTTACTTTTAACCCCTTCATTCGCAAAAAATCTGCCATAGCATTGGCTTCTCTATAAGCATGTGAAATCTTTATATTATCAAACTTAGCTACAGTCAAAATAGCATCATCAATCCAAGAATTTATAGTCCACGAGGGGGGGGACCTACCTAAAAAACATTCAATAATATTTTTAGAGTCCCCTTCAAGCCAGAGGTTTTTAAAATTTAGACTATGAGCCAACTTTATAACATGAAAGCTCTAGTAGCCTCAGCAAGGTGATTGGTTTGACAACCAAGGGCAGTGGAAGTCAAACCGAGGAAATTTCCAAAAGAATCCCTTATGACTCTGCTGCAACCTGCCGCCCCAGGATTACCTTTAGCCGCCTCATCAAAGTTGGCTTTGATCCAACCATTAGGCAGAAAAGTCCACCAGACACCCTCACTATCCTTCTTAGCATGTTTAGGGACACAAGAAATATCAAGATTAATGTTCCATTCCTTAGCTACTGTGAGATCACAAGACAAACAAGCCAGTTTCTCAGTATTACCAATCATCTGGGGGTTAGTATTGAGATTTTCTTTCAATAATATCATTATTTTATCAAACACAATGGCCACCAAAGATTCTTTATCTTTGTAAATTCTATTATTACGTTCCTTCCATAGACCCCAAGCAACATGAGGGAAAGAAAAATTCCATAGTTTCACAAGAGTAGGATTGTGTGTCAGAGCTTTCCATTGTATAAAGAAGTCTTCGATTGACAAGGGGAAAACCCAAGATAATTGCCAATAACAGAGGATTTTTTCCCAAATCAAGACAAAAAAAGGACAATGAAGAAACAAATGACAAACTGATTCAGCTTCCATCTTGCAAAGATAACATCTATTGGGTATTTGAAATCCAAGCTAGCAAATATTATCAACTGTGAGCACTTTATTTTGAAGAAGGAACCAAAAGAAGATGTTGACTTTAGGAATTAGGTGTTTGAACCAAGCCTTCAACTAGAAGCGAGGAGGAACCTGAATAGAAGATATCCTGAAAAAAGCTGATGGAACATAATAATTGCCCAATGGTTCATCAATCCAAACAAGACGATCTTCCAATTGATCCTAGCTAAGTTTGACAACCATCAAGGATGACTAAATAGGAGCAAGATCCTGACTAACAAGACATAGTTCCACCCATTTTCCAATCAACCAATAATCTTTAATATACATACCAAATAGAGCTCCGCAAATCTCAACCCACCCACAAAAAGTTTTAATTTTGATAAGGGGCTCATTAAACAACCATCTGTCCTCCCAGAATCTAGTTTGGTTTCCACTCCTGACTTGCCAACCCACACCAGTTTCAACAAATTTTCTTCCAATAATCAAATTATTCCAGCATGTTGAACCTCTAGGTAGAAGGTGGGAGTCCATCTTAATTATAAGAGATTTGTTATTCTCCAAATATTTTCTAGTCAGGATATCTGTCCATTCCCCTGAGGATGAAAATATCCTCCAAATTTGTTTAGCTAGAAGTATTTTGTTAACCATTATGATTTTTCTAAGACCTAAACCACCAGCCTTTTTAGGTCTACACACCATATCCCATCCTATTAAAGGAAACCTTTTTTTTCTTCAACACCCAACCAAAGAAATCTTTGTTGAATCTTTTCAATGGCACCCGCATACTTGGCAGGGATTTTAAAGAGGCTTAAAGCATATATCGACAGATTCTGAAGAGTAGCTTTGTGGAGTTGTAATTTACCTACTTGACTTAGCAAACCTCCTTTCCATCTAGCTAGCTTCTTACTGAACCTATCAACCAATGAAATCCAAAAGGACTTTGGGGGTTTAAGGCTTAGAGGTAAACCAAGATAGGTGGTTGGTAAAGACTCCACCCTGCAACCAAGGATTCTGACAATGCTGGTAGTTAACTTGAAGAAGACTGACATATAGGAACAACAGAGACATACAAATTCAAAAATAATTTAAACATTCAGAAGGAGCGGTCCACAAAGAAGATCGATTAGAGATATTATCTTTTATTGTCTACCGCTAATTACAATTATTTTTTCACCTTTATCGAGCTGTGATATGATAATAATAGAGTAGCACCACATACGACATGGAAAGCATTGCCCACTATTAATCTTTCCAACTAAATAATCATTTCTTGTTTTAATAAGAAAACTACTTGATACAGATAAGTACATGCACACGATTTACCTTAATGTCGACAACTTCTTTGTAGTTAGTTTTCATCAAGTTCTTTGTTCCATGGATTACATCCAGGGTGATGTCCCGATTCACCTCATTACAATTTAATGGTTCCCTGTATGACATGATTTGGGGATCTTTATGGTGATGCAAATAATTTTTGGATGTAATTAATTTAAGGGGAAGGTTTTTTTTTTTAGTTTGTAATTTTTTGAAGGAGTGTTATGAGAATAATATTGAAACACTAATATGAAATTAGTGGATGTAATAGTTTTTTTTGGAAAAGGAGAAACTTAAAAAAAATAAAAAATGGTATGTCGTTAAATCATGTAAGTGTGGGGGAAGTTGGAGGCAAACATAATGTACATTATTTTAAACACATTTAGGGTTAGAAAAAAAACATTTACTAGAACACAATGTTTGTTGTTGTTGTTGTAGCTAGTGGTGGTGGTGGTGGTGATGGTGATGGTGATGGTAATGGTTGGGAAGGGAAGAAGGCTATTTGTTTTGAAAATGGATATGTGCTACCTAAAGGGCCAAAAAAACACACTTTAGTAAAATAGGTATAACTTTGCATTACTAATTGTATAAACCTAAAATCGGTCATGGCATTTAATTAATTAAATACTAGTTATTTAATTAATATTTTGACTATGTATAAATAAATTCTCAATTTATTTATATTGTTCATATTTTCTAAATTCTCCAAATCTAAAATCATTTTCTTCTAAATTAATTAAATAATTTTTTTTCCATAAGCTTGTTTTATTTAATTAATCTTCACTATTCTCAATTAGTAATTCAAGCACATGTTTACAAATTTTTGTGCCACCTCACCAAGGTCACATGAAATTAAATAATTCTAATTAATTAGAATTATCTTCAACCAAATTTTAAACACATGGCTTATTCCTCACACACTTCAACCAATTTTCAAACACATGGTCTTTTCTTCCCACACTTTAGTCTTCCATCCATTTGGCATGTTGCCTATTGGTCAAGAGATTCCTGCATCCATTTGGCATGTTGTATTTGGTCAAGGGGACAACATCTTGATTCTCTCCATCTCCACCATTCATTCTTCTTGTTCGAATCTAGACCGTCAATCGTTTCCACCTCACAAGATGCTTGGAAAAGGCTATAAATACAACCCTTTGGCATTGTATTTTGCATACACTTTTGAATAGAGTTATCATGCAAAAATATCGTTTGATCTTGGGAGCACTTTGAAGTCTTATAGTTACATTTTATACCATTTTTTTCATCATAGTTAGATCTTAGAGTAATACTTTGCTTCATAGTTGCATTTTATGTCATCCTTTGCATCATAGTTGCATTTTAGATTAACATATTCATAGTTACCATTTGAGCATATGGAGTATCATCTTAGCTTTCCATATTTTTCATTTGAGCATATGTAGAATCATCCCATCTCAATACCATAATATCTACCTCGAATCATCTAACACCATCATCCATTCATCATAGTATCCATTATACTTTCCATCGTATAGTTTCATCTGGAACTTATAAGTTGGATTGCATGTTGAATACTAATCTCATTTCTTAAGTGTCATTCTAATAGCCTTTATGCACATAGAAATCTGAGGGCCAAAGGGTTAAAGGAATCTTTAAGAATAGAGGACAATGAGACGTTCTTAAAAGAATTGTTTTGTTACAAATTAGAGTAGCTTCTTTGCTTTGAATCTTTGATATAATTTGTTTCATTAAGGTTTTTGTTGATTTACTAACTTTCCACATTTCACACACACACACAAAATGGTGCCCACCATGGATCCTATCCCCATTTTTTTCAACATTATAGAAAATTTATGTTTGCAGGTTCGGATGTGAGACTTTTGGAAAGAATGACACTTTCTCTGGCACACTTTGTAGCTCATTCAATGCATATTGCACCTGTTTCAATGCATATTGCATGATTTTTGATGCATCTTGCATGAGAAATGGTGCATATTGCAATTTTTTTAGAAAATTTCACCACCAAAACATGTTTTTTTTTAGTTTTAGAGCATATTGTATGAGTTTTGGCATATTTTGCACTAGTTTTGGTGCATATTGCATGTGTTTTGGCACAGTTTTCTTCTAGATTGGTGCATTTTGTAGTTTCCCTATTTTTCACTTAATCTGAAGGCTAATACTCTATGTTTTTGTTTTGCAGGTTTCTCAGATTCACTATCAAAGACTCAAACATAAAATAATGACATATTACAAGGGCTTGAAGTGATTTAATTATTTCCTTTTGGTTAAGTTAGGAACATAGATTAATTAAAAGGTTAATGAACACCATGTCTTTCATGCTTGATGGATGGTAGGCATACACTCTCCCCTTAACTGGGTGACCAAAAAGCTAGACCCATTCACTTTTTGTTTGCAAGTGTGAGTTGAGTATATCGCATGTGTTCTCTATTTGTTCACAAAAAAAAAAAGATTGATCGAACTATGGATGTACTTGCTCGCTTTTGTTTATCCATAAAGGGTTTGCCTTGTGGGAAAAAGTAATCACCCAAGGGAACGACCCAACCGATAACACACTAAAGCCAAGTGACTTCCAACTAGGATATAAATGTGGGTACTTGGGGAAAGTTCAAGTATCATGAGGATTGTTCCAAAAAGATGGGAAACAATGGTTTCTTGCCACATGGATGATCCCCCACAAATGGAATGCCTATATTAAAACCCTTTTTTGTAGCAAGGCCAAAATCCTTAATCTATTTGTTGGTGCAAGAACGATCATTTTGAAGCCATCCCACATTCTTGTGGCTTTTAGTAGAGATGATAAATATTCCATGGGAGATTTATGGGTTTTGATGCTTGGTTGCCCCATAGAAGTGAGTGTCATGGAGGGGAGCTAGTGAGGTCAAGCATCTAGTCATCCACTATAAGTAAGCATAGCTGGAGTAAAATCCAAGTGGGAACTCGACAAATATAGTCCTACACAGCCTAAGTTGTACATGTTTGATGTGTCTTTATCAAAGTGTTTTAAAAAAAAAATTCAAACAAAAAATCACATGTCAAAAGTGAAAATCTTGATTTAGAATAACATTCATTGAAACAACCAAGTCTCTAATTGGAAAATCTGAAGAATCAAACAAAATTTCTAGAAATGGTGTTGTTCTCCTAGTTTAGCACATCTTGTAAACTTTCTAGCGCATATTGGCTTCCATCTAGCACATCTTGCACCTGTATTCATGCATATTGTTCAAGTTACCAGAGTCAAAACCTACTTGCAGAGCTTTGTAAAACTTCTTGGCATATATTGCAAGTCTTATAGAGTATCTTGCACTTGTTTCAGCACATCTTACACCTAGTCCAGTGCATATTGCACCTATTTTGGAACATCTTGCACCTATTCTAGTGCATCTTGCACCTATTCTAGCGCATTTTGCACCTATTTTGACATATTTTGTAGATGGGTACTAACACAATAGTGGTTTACACTTTTTGGGAGATTTTGATTTTTGCTGAAATCACATATTTTTAGAAAATATAATGATTTAATCCTTGAAAAGTTCCATTTAAAGGATTCCAATTGAAGAGGGTTTGATCAAACCACCTTAGACCAAGCCCCCTCTGATAGAACCCTGCTAGTTTTAAACCATACCTATAACATACTCTCCTTTACACATATCAAATTGCTAATAAAAAACCACTTTTGATTTACCTTTTGGGGGATCAAATGAATTCATTTAGAGTTTTTTTTTAATTATGTTGTCCTTATTATAAGCTTCCAAAAAATTATAATTTTAATTAAATTTAATTTGATTATTATATATTTTTTTAATTTCTTTTGAATGTAGGTTTTTCACTGAAAATCAAGCTCTCTATTCTGCACATGTGGAAAAAAAACATATTATCATTTAAAAAATAAAATGAGTGTTACAGATATTGAAGTCCTTGATCCAACAAAAAAAGAAAAATTGAATTTCAATATATACAAAAAAGTTACACGTTATACAGTCTGCCTATGTTTGAATTGCAATTGGTTTGACTTTGAAACTTGATTAAGGAAAAAATATTCAATAAAACACTATGAAACTAATTGGAAGCACTATACATCGTATTTACAAATCTAAATTCAAAAAAATTAGAATTTTATCCTTCATGGAAAAAAAGTTATACATTATACGGTGAGTGTCACTCCATAAAAAATGTTGTTTTACTAAAAAACTAGTTTTTGAAGGAGATGGAAAAAGAAGTGCAATATGATTCCAAATTTTTTGAAAAAATTATATTTAGAATATAAAGAGAAAATGTTACAAATCACTAGTTTGGATTGTCTTTAAATTCCTCACGGTTTAGCCACTATATGTGCTCAAAAGTGAAGATTTAGTTAGGAAAAATTATTTTAGTGCCCAGTTTGGCCAAAAATTCTAAACCAATATTGTGGGATGACATAGATCAAAAAACCAGTGACCTAAGTTCATCTCCTGTCTAACAGTTAGTCTCATCTCAGGAATCCTCAGTAGTTTTCAACCATTCCTTAGGTACAACAAAGTCTAAACATGTTCTTTATCAAATGATTTTATGAAAGATTAAAATCCAGAAACCAAAGTCCATAGTTCTTAGTCCAAAAGCTCATCAAAAATGTCTCTCAACACTCTACGAATTTAGAGAGAGATTGGTCTTCAATTTCTACAAAAGAGCTTCAAAGAAAAATCCCAACTTGTATTCATTTTACTATTGTCAAAATCCAAGACTTTTCCAAAGATTTGAGCATCTTGTATATAGGAAGAAAATTTGTCTCCAGTTTCACAGTTTGAACCCAAAATTTCAGAATTCTCGCAAGTCCAAAATTATTCCTTAGATACCTTAGAATCTAAACTTGTTAAAATTGACCTCTACAAGTGGAATTTTCCAACCTAAACTAATATCTAACATCTCAAAGTACCAAAATCATAAAATTCATCACACCTTTGATTATTAATTCTAGTTGCATCATCAGGATTTATCATCCTCTCATCATGAAATGAAGGTATATAGTCAAATAAAACTTAGTCTCATTAGAATTTGTCATTCTATTTGACTTAGTTGTAATCCTTGATACTTTTCCAAAACTTAAATCAAAGTCTAGTCTAAACTATAACACTTGTATGCCCATTCAAACAAGGTTATAAAAACAAAAGCTCAAGGAAAAAGGACTCGAAAATAAAAACATTGAAGAGTCAAACCATTGAAACTCCAACCACTGAAACTCCAATCATTGAGACTCAAAACATTGAAACTCAAAACAGTGAAAATTAAGCCATCATGGCTAAGACTAAAGAATACCCCCTTCACAGATTTTATCAAATTGAAATAGATGAGGATCAATTGAATGCTTTAGCTCATCAAATGAAAAACCTTCAACATCAAATCTGGGATATGCAAAGGGAAACAACCACAAAAATATATTTGTTGTCAGACATCTATTCTTATCCATCTGACAGAAATATAGAAATGACACCTTCTCCATCAAAAACTACATCATCCAAGTTCAATTTATTTGAATTCTTGACAAAGTTAAATGAGAAACCCAAATCAAAGTCTTCAAACACAAAGGATATTGAGAAATATTACCATGACATGCATCTATCTTCATCTCCCATAAGCCAAAATATACCTCATGATTCTTTCACCCAAGTTGATAATTCCATCCAACCAACTTCATCTATCATACCTTCTGCATCTAATGATTCATGTCAATCTCTTAGTCCAAAACATGACAACATAGACTCCTCTACACCTCAAGATCAAAGCATTCTTTCGACTCCATCCAATGATACCAAAAATCCACAAGTTATTCCAATCTTTGACCAAGACCCCATCTCTCAAGAATTTTATGATCCCCTCCTTTCACTTTTCATCCACAAGGATTCCCTTCAATCTCAAGAGAAAATTATCCTTCCAAGTCCTCCTTCCACTCCATCTAATGAATTCATACCATCTCAAGATTCCATTGCATCCCAAGAGAATGATAATTCTTTCATCCTATCTATTGATGTACTATCACTTGATGATCAAGATATGATTTCTACAAAATCTCATGATTCCTTTTATCATCAAGATCAAGATATGCTTCCATCTGAGGATAACCCCTCATTTCATAAGGATGTTCATCCTTCTCAAGATCATGGTATGCCTTTCATACCACTTCATGATGATTCTATACCTAATAATGAGCAAGATACTCCATCTTATACACCTCATACTTCTTCTCCAAGTCAAGATCAAAGTACCCCATCATCCCCATGTCAAGATCCTATCACACCTATACTAAGCCATCCATGAACCCCACACCTACAAATTGGGATCCTCCACAACACCTATCCTTTCATCCATATCATATCCTCCCCAAAATGGACTTGCATCTTGTTTCACAAACAACACATATCCCATTGGTAAACAAATGTGTCAAAGTATGAACTACAAAGGAAAAGGATTAGGCCTTCATGAACAAGGTATCTTGGAACCCCTTTCTGTGCAAAAAAAATCCATATTATCATGGCCTTGGTTATACACCTAAGTGTCCTAGTCCATCAAACCTACCATCTATCCTAGGTCCTCATCCTAATCTACCAAACCTTCCATCTATCATAGGTCCTCATCCTAGTTCATCAAATCTTCCATCTATACTAGGTCCATATCCTATTCCTCAAGAACAACAAAGGCACACATCCTTGATGCCCTTTCAAAATTCTACCTACACTCACTCATCCATAATACCTCCATACCATTCATCTCAATCCACCCCTCCCATTTCTCTTCGAAGAAATTTGGGTGCCAAATTTCAAAAGATTCCATATCAAAATCCACATGTGTCAAAGGATCAACATGTCTCCTCGAAGAGGATTCAAAAATAAAATAAAATTTTATCCAAAATCAAAAGAAAAATAAAAAATGCCACAAATGCCCATCAAACAAAAAAGAAAAATTTCCAAGACCACAAAGGTCCATAAATCAAAAGGAAATTTCAAAAGGCCATAAAGGTCCATCAAAGAAAAAATAAAAATTTCCAAGACACTGAGAGGTGGGGGGGTGAATCAGTGTCTTAATAGATTTGACCAATTTTCACAAATTCAAAAACCATAGCTCAGATATTGTCTCAATATACTTCTGATTAATGCATTCATGAGTTGAATGTAATCATTCGAAAACAAAATTGAGAAAAGTAATAAAAAAATAGTGAACTGAAATAATCAACAACATAGTAAAGCAAAGGGAACTCAAAAGAACAAGAAGACTCAAGATTTTACCAAGTGGAAAACCCTCCTGGGGTATAAAAACCACTCCCTAAATGCCTTCCAGGCTTAATCTTTTAAACAAAAATTCACAATGCCTTATAGGCTGATTTTTGAGCACCCACTCAAGGAGCACTAGCCCCTCATTTTGAGACACCCATCTCAAGGAGTACCAACCCCTCAAATTATGTTTTGAACAACAATAGTGACTCAAATGATTTCTTTGTTTTCAGTTAAGCACATATCTCTCTGCAGAGTTCATTCATACATTTTCATATAGACAAGGAATGATACTCTCAGAATTACAACTAACAACCCTTACAATTTTCAACACGGGTATTTATATACATTTCAAGTATGTATGTCAATAATAAGATCTTGTGTTTCTCACCAGAATTTGAAACTCACATGCTAATTTTAGCTGAATAATGACAGTCTGTAGATTATGGAAAAAATCAAGAGTAATGCTTATCCAGAGAGCTGTAAATCATCCATTATTTCAAAAACGCAACTGCTCAAAGAGGAAACTCAGTGAATATGCTACAATGTAATGGTTTTGAGATTCAATGCAATCAATGATGCCAGCCTGCAACTATATTTATAAATTTCCATGATGGCCACAAAGATTGAGATTTTGTTAACCATTCGCTGAGACATCAAAATCTTTCTCACCGAGACGCCCTTTTGTTTCATTCACTGTCACTATATCCTTTTCCTTAATTCCTCTCGCTGTGACCCAACGATGTTGGGAAGAACTCTCATAGACCAAATGATGTTTTACTAAAACCCCTCTTATGTGTTGTTGTAACCATCAACCATTAGGGAGACATTTTGTAGATAAGACTTTGTTTTGCCGAGAGCCCCCATGATTAACCTTGTCATCGTGACAATTCAACACTTTTGCCGAAGGAAACTTCATCGCCATTAGTCATCCCTCTGTTTGTCACTATGAAATTTCAATACATATTCCAAACGCATTTGTCATTTCCAAGTCACCAAAACAATACATGGTCAGGGAGACACTATATAGACTGCCCCTTGTTTTGCCGAAACATCTCAAGCTTACCCTAGATCGCCAAGATGGTATCAATCTAACACTGATGAGCCTTTGATAGAAACCCCTCGTGTGATGTTGTTGTAACATAATGGTTTTCTCTCTGATGCACCCTTCTGTCTTATGAGAGTTGCTATAACATACCAATATTGGGGAGACCTCTCGTAGAAAACTTGAGTCATACCAAAAAACTGCATTCACTCGGAGTCATTCAGAAAAGATAGATCTAATGCCAACAAAGTTCTTTTGTGTTCCATTGGTGAGACTAGAGGTCACTCACCGAGACCTCTCATCGAAAACCCTAGCTCTTACCGAAGAGGCTACACTTATATTTTCAGTCAGTGTAACAAATTGAATTCGCCAAGACTATATAACGATGCCACAACTCTCGCCGATAGACTTCCACATGCACTAGTTGGGGAGACAATATGATTTCACTATAACCTCAGCCCAATGGCCAAACTCATGCCGATATACTTATTCTGAAGTAGGTCAGTGTGACATTTCATATTCGATAAGACCTTATCCCGATGGTATAACACATACCGATAGAGAACACTTTCTGTTGCGAAAACAAAAGAGAAGTCTTGCCAACAACAGCCTGTAAGATAAATTCAATCACCATGACATCTGAAATGTCTTGCTGATAGGAAACTCAGACATTTCAAAGTGGATCAGGGATACCTTTCCATTCTCATTCCAATAAGAGTAAGCCTAAAAGGGAAACAACCAATACCAGTGATGTGCAAGGAGAACCATCCTGAGACAGATTATCAATGAGAACAAACTAAAAGATATTTTGTCATCAAGGACAAACTGTAAACACAAATGATATTCAACAAACTCCCCCTTTGTCCTTGATGGAAAAACACAAATGACTCCCCTTTTTTGCCTCAAGGCAAAGAATAGAAGAAAATGTGCATTGCCATAACACAAATGAGACAATCAAAAATACAATTAGAAACAGCTGCAAAAAGAGTAACAGTTCAACAACCAAGATTGTAGGAGAGATTTAAGTGAATCAAAACATATAACATGCTCCCCCTAAGCCAATGTTAGTAAAATCAAAGAAGTAAAGATTGAGAGATAACTCCCAATCGAAGTCTCAACCTTTCAAACAATTCTTTAGCTAAGGGCTTAGTAAAAATATCAGCCACCTAATCTTTAGATCTAACAAATTGTAAGCAGACTTCATTAGCCAAAACCTTTTCTTGAAGAAAGTGAAACTTGATAGCAATATGTTTAGTGTGAGAGTGCAAAACAAGATTTTTGGAGATACTTATCGCACTTGTGTTATCACAGAGAATAGAAAAAGGTTTAGGAATTCCAATACCCATATCAGATAGAGTTTGACTCATCCAAAGAACTTGAGTACAACATGAAGTGGCAGCAATGTATTCTACTTCAGCAGTAGAGAGAGAAATGGATTTTTGTTTCTTGTTGTTCCATGCCACTAAACGGTCACCAAGAAAGAATGTAACACCACTGGTGCTTTTCCTTTCATCCAAACAACTAGCCCAGTCAGCATCAGTATATGCAATCAATGAAAAATCATTGCTTCTAGGATACCAAAGACCATAATTAAGAGTACCCTGAATATATTTAAAAATCCTTTTAACAAAAATGACATGGGATTCTTTAGGTGATGTCTAAAACCATCCAATAGTGCAAACTACCTGGATAATGTCAGGTCTAGAGGAAGTTAAATATAATAGACTGCCAATCATTGATCTATATTCAGTTTGATTTGTATTAGGGGAATCATCAACCTTTGTAAGTTTGCATGTAGTAATCATTGGAGTACTAACTGGATGGCATTCATCCATCTGAAATTTCTTAAGCATCTCTCTACCATACTTGGTTTGATAAAGAAATATTCCATTTTCACGTTGAGAGATTTGAAGACCCAAGAAATAATTTAATTCTCCTAATAAAGACATTTCAAATTTAGATTCCATTAGCTGAGAGAATTTTTTACTTAATGTAACATTGTTGCAGCCAAAGATAGTGTCATCAACATAAATTTCAACAACCAGAATATTAGAACCTTCAATTTGAACATAAAGATTGCTATCTACACCTCCTCTAACAAAACCATTTGAAAGAAAATGACTGTCAAGTCTAGAGTACCAAGCTCTAGGTGCTTGTTTTAAGCCATAGAGGGCCTTTTTCAATCTCTAAACATGATTAGGTTTATCTTTGCACATAAATCCTTCAGGCTATTTAACATAGACCTCTTCATCTAAATAGCCATTTAAAAAAGTAGTTTTTACATCCATTTGATAAATAGTAAATTCTTTATAAACAGAATAAGCGAAGAATATTCTAATAGATTCTAATCTAGCAACAGGTGTGAAGGTTTCACAAAAATCAATACCATCTTGTTGAGCATAGCCTTTGCAGGAAAATGATGTTTTGTTGTGAATGACATTACTCCTTTCATCCAGCTTGTTTCTGTATATCCATTTGCCTCCAATGACATTCTTTTCATCTGGTCTTGGGACTAACTCCCAAGTCTGATTTTTCTCAATTTGATAAATTTCTTCCCACATAGCATTAAGCCAACATGAGTCTGTGAGAGCTTCATTAAAAATTTTAGGCTCAAACTGAGTAACTAGATAGAAAGCTATTTGTGCCTTTTCATGAAATTTTGTAGCCTTTCTTCTAGTTTAAATTCCTACATTTTTATCCTAAATAATCTGATCTTTGGGGTGATATTTAGTTAGAGCTTTTGATGCAACCTTTTTAGGACTTGTTTCATTTCTAGGGCTTGCTAACTTAGTTCCTTCTAAAATTATTTCTAGTTCAAGTTCTTCTTCCTTATTATCCTGCAAAGATTCAGCATACAAATGTGATGTCTCATCAAATTTTACATTAACAACTTCAACAATCTTATTAATCCTTTTCTTAAGGCATTTATAAGCTTTGCTGTGAGTTGAGTATCCCAAAAAGATGCCCTCATCTCACTTGGATTTAAAACTCCCAAGGTTATCATCATCCTTTTTGATAAAACACTTCAAAAAAATTTAAAGTATTTGACAGAAGCAGTTCTTCCATACCACAGTTCATAAGGAGTGTGTTTAGATTTCACTCTAATCTACACTCTATTCAAAATGTATACAACTATATGAACTTCTTTCCAGTACATAGCAGGCAACTTAGCTTCATCTAACATTATTCTAGCCATTTCTTTTATAGTTTTGCTTTTACATTCAACTACCCCGTTTTGTTGAGGTGTTTTTGTTGCAGCATACTATCTTTTAATGCCGTCCTGTTCACAGTAATCAATAAACTCTTGAGAAGTGAACTCACCTCCTTTGTCAGATCGCAGACATTTAAGTTTAAAATCAGATTCCTTCTCAACCAATTTACGAAAGATTTTATACCTTTCAAATGCTTCTGATTTGTGCTTAAGAAATGTGATCCAAACCATTCTAGTATAATCATCCACAAATAGCATAAAGTACCTTTCACCATTAATAGACCTTGTTCTTGTTGGTCCACATAAATCAGTGTGCAGAAGTTGTAAAGGTTTTGAAGAAGAATGTTCTTTTGTTTTGAAGTTGATTTTAGTTTGTTTACAACTTAGACATTCTTTGCACACATAATTTTCTGGCTTGTTAAGGATTGGTAAACCTCTAACATTCTGATTCTTACTTATTCTAACCAGATTTTCAAAAGTTATGTGTCCTAATATTTTATGCCATAACCAACTTTCTTCAATTTGGCTCATTAAACACATAACTTGATTATTGTCATTGGTTGATGTGTCAAGAAGATTGTACACATTTCCTTTTGTCCTCCTTCAAGCTGCAATAGCCTTTCCTAGCTTTTTTTTAATCTGACATCCCTACGAAGTGAAAAGAACATGATAAACACTATCATAGATTTGACTAACACTTAGAAGATTGTGCTTGAGACCTTCCACATAGTACAACTTATAGATAGGGGTGTCTTCATTCAGAACAAGTGAACCTCTACCTTTAATTTGAATACCAGAGTTATCACCAAACTTAACATATTCACCTATATAGTCTTCAAGATTTACAAACTTATCCTTGTCACCAGTCATATGGTTAGAACATCCACTGTCTAGGACCCATAAGTCCTTTTTCTTGGAATGAAAAGTTGTTTGAACCAAAATAGTTTGCTCAATGTTGTTGATAGTCTTAGGTTTCCAAACCTTTTTAATTTTTTGTTGTTTAGATTGCATATTAGTTTTGCATTGTTTGATAGAATGTCCCAAGGCATTGCATTTAAAACATCTAATTTGTCTAACAAAACCATAGGGTTTCCTAAGACCAAACCTAGGTATTCTAGGATTCATAAGCCTGCAAGTGCTCACCTTATGGCCAAATTTGTTGTAGAAAAAACAATAACCATAGAAGAAAGGATTCACTTTGTATGAAGATCTATTACCTCTTAGAGACTAAACATGATCCTTACTAAATTCTAAGTGATTTGAACCTGAACCTTTGACTTCAGAAGAGGGGTTTTGTTTTACATGGTCAATTGAGCATTCACCCTTTTCAAAACCAACACCAGTTTTATCTTTGTACATCTTCTGCTTGTTGAGCATCTCATTTAGTTTTAGAGTGCTTTTAGATTTTTCAATTTCTTTCCGAAGGTGGACTACTTCTTGTTCCAGTTTTTGAATTTCTTGATCTTTGCAACTTACAATCTCTCGAAAGTAGTCTTCATCTCTTTTAGCTTCTTCAAGCTGAGTTTTTAGAGAGACCATTTGTTGATCTAGTTTATGTTCTTGAGTAAGAACTTGTTTTTTAAGTTTTCTTATCTCTTGTAAAGCACATTTCAGCTCACTTTCAAGATCTACTTCACCTTCTTCAATGTCAATGGTATTTGTATCATTTTTCTGAGTAATTTCATCCATGAACAAGATTTCAACGTCTTCAGCTAATGAATCTTTAGACTCAATATCAGATTCATCCTTACTGAATAGACTTATCTTCTTTTTGAAATAGAAGTTTTGATTAGGTTTGAAGGCCTTCTTCATAGGCCATTTTTCAATTGTCTCGTTGTCATAGATTTGATCATCATAGGGACACTTTGCAGCAAAGTGACCTATTTTGCCATTGTTAACACATTTAAAGGGAAGTTTTCTGTTATATTTTCTTGATCCCTTTTTAAATCTTATAACAAAATGGGATTCTTTAGAATCAGACAAATCTAATTCACTAACTTTGACTTTTTCTTTCTTTTCAGTGTTAAAGGAAGTTTCTTTTCCTATTGAAATGTTTTTGCTAGTTCTCATTTTATAGGCAGTAAGTATTCCTTGTAGGTTGTCTAAGGTAAGCTTATCAAAGTGTTTCTTTTCTTCTAGGGCTGAAACCTTAGATTCAAATTTGGATGGTAAGGTTCTAACAACCTTTGTGACCATACCAAATTCATTAACCTCTTGACCTAGCCCTTTCATTGAATTGACAACTTCATCAACTCTTAGGAAATATTTAGCCACTTTTTCATCATCCTTTATTTTCAAATCCTCAAACTGAGGTTTGAGTGTAATGATTTTTGACAATTTGACTTTCTCATTCCCTTGATATATAGTTTCAAGTTTTTCCTAGATTGCATGAGCAGATTTGTAATGCATGACTTTAATGAACACATCTTTAGTTAACCCACACAAGAGGGCATGCTTAGCTCTAGCATTTGTTTCATACTTCTTCTTTTCAGCAGCATAAGTGGGAATAGTGGTTGGTACATTGTAATCTTCTAAAACAATGCTCCAAGCATCAACATCAAAAGAAACAAGAAAAGCTTCCATTCTAATTCTCCAAAACACATAATTAGTTCCATCAAACAACGGAGCTCAGGATACAGAGGCACCATCCTTATAATGTGCCATTTAAAACAAATTCCAAGACCAAGATCAATCCAAGGTAATTAAACCTATCAGAGGATCCTACGCTCTGATACCAATTGTTGGAGTTAAACATTTGACATTGAGAGGGGGGGTGAACCATTGTCTTAACAGATTTGACCAATTTTCACAAATTCAAAAACCATAGGTCAGATGTTATCTGAATATACTTCTGATTAATGCATTCATGAGTTGAATGTAATCATTCAAAAATAGAATTGAGAAAAGTAATAACCAAACAGTGAACTGAAATAATCAACAACATAATAAAGCAAAGGGAACTCAGAAGAACAAGACTAACAATTTTACAGAGTGGAAAACCCTCCTATGGTATGAAAACCACTCCCTAAATTCCTTCCAGGCTTAATCTTTTAAACAAAAGTTCACAATGCCTTATAGGCTAATTTTTTAGCACCAACTCAAGGAGCACTAGCCCTTCATTTTGAGACACCCATCTAAGGGAGTACCAACCCCTCAAATTATGTTTTGAACAATAATAGTGACTCAGAGGATTTCTCTATTTTTAGTTACGCACATATCTCTCTGTAGAGTTCATTCATACATTTTCGTATAGACAAGGAATGATACTCTATGAATTACAACCAACAACCCTTATAGTTTTCAACACGGGTATTTATATACATTTCAAGTATGTAAGTCAATAATAAGATCTTGCATTTTTCACCATAATTTGAAACTCACATGCTAATTTTAGTTGAATAATGACAGTCTATAGATGGTGGAAAAAATAAAGAGTAATGCTTATCTAGAGAGCTACAAATCATCCATTATTTCAAAAATGCAACTGCTCAAAGAGGAAACTCAATGAATATGCTGCCATGTAACAGTTCTAAGATTCGAAGCAATCAATAATGTTGGCCTGTAACTATATTTAGAAATTTCCATGACAGCCATGGAGATTGAGACTTCGTTAACCATTCCCTAAGACATTAGAATCTTTCTTACTGAGACACCCTTTTGTTTCATTCACTGTCACTATAGCCTTTTCCTCATTTTCTTTCGCTATGACCCAGCGATGTCGGGAAGACCTCTCGCAGACCACATGATGTTTTACTGAAATCCCTCTTATGTGTCGCTGTAACCATCAACCGTTGGGGAGAAATTTTGTAGATAAGACTTTGTTTTGCGGCGAGCCCCTGTGATCAACCCTGTCACCATGACAATTCAACACTTATGCTAAAGGAAACTTCATCACCATCAGTCATCCCTCTATTTCTCACTGTGACATTTCAATACCTATTCAAAAGGCCTTTTTCATTTCCAAGTCACCAAAACAATACATGGTCAGGGAGACACTATATAGATTGCCCTTTGTTTTGCTGAAACATCTCGAGCTCACCCTAGATTGGCAAGACGGTATCAATCTCACATTGATGAGCCATTGATAGAAACCCCTTGTGTGATGTTGCTATAACATAATGGTTTTCTCTCTGATTCACCCTTCTGTCTTATGAGAGTCATTATGACATACCAATATCGGGGAAACCTCTTGTAGAAAACTTGAGTCATACCGAAAAACTTCATTCACTCAGAGTCACTAAGACAGGATACATCTTATGCTGACAAAGTTCTTTTGTGTTCCATCGGCAAGACCGAAGGTCACTTGTCGAGACCTGTTGTCGAAAACCCTAGCTCTTACCGAAGAAGATACCTTTATGTTTTCATTCGGTGTAACAAATTGAATTCGCCAAGACCATATAACGATGCCACAACTCTCGCTGGTAGACTTCATGCACTAGTCGGGGAGACAATATGATTTCACTATGACCTCAGCCTGATGGCCAAACTCATGCCAGTATACTTATTCTGAAGCAGGTCGGTGTGACATTTCATATTTGATAAGACCTTATCCCGATGGTATAACATATGCTGATAGAGAACACTTTCTATTGCTGAAACAAAAGAGAAGTCTTGCCGACAATAGCCTGTAAGATAAATTCAATTGCCATGACATCTAAAATGTCTTGGCGATAGGCAACTCAGACATTTCAAAGTGGATCGGGGAGACCCTGCCATTCTCATTCCAATAAGAGTAATCCAGAAAGAGAAACAACCAATACCTATGATGTGCAAGGGGAACCATCCTAAGATAGATTATCAATGAGAACAAACTGAAAGAGATTTTGTCATCAAGGACAAACTATAAACACATCTGAGATTCAACAAACTCCCCCTTTTTTCTTGATGGAAAAACACAAATGACTCTCCCCCTTTTTGGGCCTCAAGGAAAAGAATAGAAGAAAATGTGCATTGCCATAACACAACTGAGTCAACCAAAAATACAATTAGAAAGAGCTGACAAAAGAGTAATAGTGTAGCAACCAAGATTGTAGGAGAGGTTTAAGTGAATAAAAACATATAACATGCTCCCCCTAAGCCAATGCTCGTAAAATCAGAGAAGTAAAGATTGTGAGATAACTCCAAATCAAAGTGTTAACCTTTCAAACAACTCTTTAGCTAAGGGCTTAGTAAAAATACCAGCCACCTGATCTTGAAATCCACCAAACTGTAAGCAGACTTCACTAGCCAAAACCTTTTCTCGAAGAAAGTGAAACTTCATAGCAGTATGTTTAGTGCAAAAGTGCAAAATAGGATTTTTGGAGATAATTATCACACTTGTGTTATCACAGACAATAGAAATAGGTTTAGCAATTCCAATACCCATATCAGATAGAGTTTGAATCATCCAAAGAACTTGAGTATAGCATGAAGTGGCAGCAATGTATTCTACTTCAGCAGTAGAGAGAGAAACAAATTCTTGTTTCTTGATGTGCCATGCCACTAAATGATAACCAAGAAAGAATGCAACACCACTGGTGCTTTTCCTATCATCCAAACAACCAGCCCAGTCAGCATCAGTATATGCAATCAATGAAAAATCATTGCTTCTAGGATACCAAAGGCAATAATTAAGAGTACCCTGAATATATTTAAAAATAATTTTAACATTAGTGACATGGGATTTTTTAGGTGATGCCCGAAACCATGCAATAGTGCAAACTACCTACATAATGTCAGGTCTAGAGGCATCTAAATATAACAGACTACCAATCATTTATCTATATTCAGTTTGATTTGTATTAGGGGAATCACCAACCTTTGTAAGTTTGCATCCAGTAATGATTGGAGAGCTAACTAGATGGCATTCATCCATCTGAAATTTCTTAAGCATCTCTCTAGCATACTTGGTTTGATAAAGAAATATTCCATTTTCACGTTGAGAGATTTGAAGACCTAAGAAGAAATTTTATTCTCCTAATAAAGATATTTCAAATTCAGATTCCATTAGCTGAGAGAATTTTTTACTTAATGTAACATTGTTGCAGCCAAAGATAGTGTCATCAATGTAAATTTCAACATACAAAATATCATAACCTTTATTTTGCACATAAATATTGCTATCTACACCTCCTCTAACAAAACTATTTGAAAGCAAATGACTGTCAAGTCTAGAGTACCAAGCTCTAGGTGCTTGTTTTAAGCCATAGAGGGCCTTTTTCAATCTATAAACATGATCAGGCTTATCTTTGCACATAAATCCTTTAGGCTATTCAACATAGAGCTCTTCGTCTAAATAGCTATTTAAAAAATTTTTTTTGGCATCCATTTGATAAACAGTAAATTATTTATAAACAAAATAAGCCAAGAATATTCTGATAGATTCTAATCTAGCAACGGGTGTGAAAGTTTCACCAGAATCAATACCTTCTTGTTGAGCATAGCCTTTGCAGACAAATCTTGATTTGTTGCGAATGACATTAGCATTTTCATCAAGCTTGCTTCTGTATATCCATTTGCCTCTAATAACATTCTTGTCATCTAGTTTTGGGACTAACTCCCAAGTCTGATTTTTCTCAATTTGATCAATTTCTTCCTGCATAACATTAAGCCAACATGAGTCTATGAGAGCTTCATTACAATTTTTAGGCTCAAATTGAGTAACTAGATAGAAAGCTATTTGTGCCTTTTCATCAGATTTTGTAGCCTTTCTTCTAGTTTGAACTCTTTCATTTTTATCTCCAATAATCTGATCTTTGGGGTGATATTTAGTTAGAGCTTTTGATGCAACCTTTTCAGGACTTGTTTCATTTCTAGGGCTTGTTGACTTAGTTCCATCTGAAAATATTTATAGTTTAAGTTCTTCTTCCTCATTATCCTGAAAAGATTCAACATACAAATGTGATCTCTCATCAAATTTTACATTAACAACTTCATCAATCTTATTAATCCTTTTGTTAAGGAATTTATAAGCTTTGCTATGAGTTGAGTATCCCAAAAAGATACCCTCATCACACTTTGATTGAAAACTCCTAAGGTTATCATCATCCTTTTTGATAAAACACTTACTTCCAAAAATTTTAAAGTATTTTGCAGAAGCAGTTCTTCCATAACACATTTCATAAGGAGTGTGTTTAGATTTCACTCTAATCCACACTCTATTCAAAATGTATACAGCTGTATGAACAATGTCTTTCCAGTACATATCAGGCAACTTAGCTTCATCTAACATTGTTCTAGCCATTTCTTTTACAATCTATTTTTACATTCAACTACCCCGTTTTGTTAAGGTGTTTTTGTTGTAGCATATTGTCTTTTAATGCCGCACTATTCACAATAATCAATAAACTCTTGAGAAGTGAACTGACCTCCTTTGTCAGATCGCAAACATTTAAGTTTTAAATAAAATTCCTTCTCAACCAATTTATGAAAGATTTTATATCTTTCAAATGCTTCTGATTTGTGCTTAAGAAATGTGACCCAAACCATTCTATTATAATCATCCACAAAGAGCATAAAGTACCTTTCACCATTAATAGACCTTGTTCTTGTTGGTCCACATAAATAAGTGTGCACAGGTTGTAAAGGTTTTGAAGAAGAATGTTTTTTTTTTTTTAAGCTGATTTTAGTTTGTTTACCACTTAGACATTCTTTGCACACATAATTTTCTAGCTTGTTAAGGATTGGTAAACCTCTAACATTTTGATTCTTATTTATTCTAACCAGATTTTCAAAGTTTATGTGTCCTAATATTTAATGCCATAACCAGCTTTCTTCAATTTGGCTCATTAAACACATAACTTGATTATTGTCATTAGTTGATGTGTCGAGAAGATTGTACACATTTCCTTTTGTCCTCCTTCCAGCTACATTAGCCTTTCCTAGCTTTTTTTTTTATCTCACATCTCTGCGAAGTGAAAATAATATGATAACCACTATCAAAGATTTGACTAACACTTAGAAGATTGTGCTTGAGACCTTCCACATAGTACACATTATAGATAGGAGTGTCTTCATTCAGAAGAAGTGAACCTCTACCTTTAATTTGAATACCAGAGTTATCACCAAACTTAACATATCCACCTATATAATCTTCAAGATTTACAAACTTATCCTTGTTGCCAGTCATATGGTTAGAACATCCACTATCCAGGACCCATAGGTCCTTTTCTTGGAACGAAAAAGTTGTTTGAACCAACATAGTTTTCTCAATGTTGTTGATAGTCTTAGGTTTCCAAACCTTTTTAAGTTTCTACTGTTTAGATTGCAGATTAGTTTTGCACTGTTTAACAGAATATCCCAAGGCATTGCATTTAAAACATCTGATTTGTCTAATAAAACCATAGTGTTGCCTAAGACCAAACTTGGGTATTCTAGGATTCATAAGCCTGCAAGTGGTCACCTTATGGCCAAATTTGTTGCAGAAAAAACAATAACCATAGAAGAAAGGATTGAATCTGTATGAAGATCTATTACCTCTTAGAGACTGAACATGATCCTTACCAAATTTTGAGTGATTTGAACCTCAACCTTTCACTTAAAGAAGGGTTTTGTTTTTCATGGTCAATTGAGCATTCACCCTTTTCAAAACCAACACCAGTTTTATCTTTGTACATCTTCTGCTTGCTGAGCATCTCATTCAGTTTAAGAGTGCATTCATATTTTTCAATTTCTTTCCTAAGACAGACTACTTGTTCCAGTTTTTGAATTTCTTGATCTTTGCAGCTTACAGTCTCTTGAAGGCAGTCTTCAACTCTTTTAGCTTCTTCAAGCTGAGTTTTTAGAGAGACCATTTCTTGATCTGGTTTATGTTCTTGAGTAAGAACTTGTTTTTTGAGTTTTCTGATCTCTTGTAAAGCACATTTACGCTCACTTTCAAAATCTACTTCACCTTCTTCAATGCCAATGGTGTTTGTATCATTTTGCTGAGTAATTTCAGCCATGAACAAGGTTTCAACTTCTTTAGCTGATGAAACTTCAGACTCAATATCAGATTCATCCTTACTGAATAGACTTTTCTTCTTTTTGAAATAGAAGTTTTGATTAGGTTTGAAGGCCTTCTTCATAGGCTATTTTTCAGTTGTCTTGTCACATATTTGATCATCATAGGGACACTTTGCAACAAAGTGACCTATTTTTCCATAGTTAAAACATTTAAAGGGAAGTTTTCCCTTATATTTTCTTGATCCCTTTCTAAATCTTCTAACAAAATAGGATTGTTTAGAATTAGACAACTTTGATTCACTGACTTCGACTTTTTCTTTCTTTTCAGTGTTAAAGGAAGTTTCTTTTCCTGTTGATATGTTTTTGCTAGTTCTCATTTCATAGGCAGTCAGTATTCCTTGTAGGCTGTCTAATGTAATCTTATCAAAGTGTTTCTTTTCTTCTAGGGCTGAAAACTTAGATTCAAATTTGGATGGTAAGGTTCTAACAACCTTTGTGACCACATCAAATTCATTAACCTCTTAACCTAGCCCTTCCATTGAATTGACAACTTCATCAACTCTTAGGAAATATTCAACCACTTTTTCATCATCCTTCATTTTCAAATCCTCAAACTGATGTTTGAGTGTAATGATTTTTGACAATTTGACTTTCTCATTCCCTTGATATATAGTTTCATGTTTTTCCAAAATTCCATGAGCAGATTTGCAATGCATGACTTTAATGAACACATCTTTAGTTTACCCACACAAGAGGGCATGCTTACCTCTAGCATTTGTTTCATACTTCTTCTTTTCAGCAGCATTAGTGGGAATAGTGGCTGGTACATTGTAATCTTCTAAAACAATGCTCTAAACATCAACATCAAAAGAAACAAGAAAAGCTTCCATTTTGATTCTCTAGAACACATAATCATTTGCATCAAATAACAGAGCTCTAGATACAGAGGCATCATCTTGAGAATGTGCCATTTAAAAGAAACTCCAAGACCAAGATCAATCCAAGGTTATTAAACCTATCAGAGGATCCTATGCTCTAATACCATTTGTTGGAGTTAAAATGACACTAAGATGGGGGGGTGAATCAGTGTCTTAACAGATTTGACAAATTTTCACAAATTCAAAAACCATAGCTCAGATATTATCTCAATATACTTCTAATTAATACATTCATGAGTTGAATGTAATCATTAAAAAATAGAATTGAGAGAAGTAATAACCAAACAGTGAACTACAATAATCAACAACACAGTAAAGAAAAGGGAACTCAGAAGAACAAGAAGACTAAAGATTTTGTCAAGTGGAAAACCCTCTTGGGGTATAAAAACCACTCCCTAAATGCCTTCCAGGCTTAATCTTTTAAACAAAAGTTCACAATGCCTTATATGCTAATTTTTGAGCACCCACTCAAGGAGCAATAGCCCCTCATTTTGACACACCCATCTCAAGGAGTACCAACCCCTCAAATTATGTTTTGAACAATAATAGTGACTCAGAGGATTTCTCTATTTTTAGTTAAGCATATATCTCTCTATAGAGTTCATTCATACATTTTCATATAGACAAGGAATGATACTCTCAAAATTACAACCAACAACCCTTACAGTTTTCAACACGGGTATTTATATACATTTCAAGTATGTATGTCAATAATAAGATCTTGCGTTTTTCACCAGAATTTGAAACTCACATGCTTATTTTAGCTGAATAATGACAGTCTGTAGATGATGGAAAAAATAAAGAGTAATGCTTATCTAGAGAGCTGCAAATAATCCATTATTTCAAAAATGAAACTACTTAAAGAGGAAACTCAATGAATATGTTGCCATGTAATGGTTCTAAGATTCGATTCAATCAATGATGTCGGCCTACAACTATATTTAGAAATTTCCATGATGGCCACAGAGATTGAGAATTTGTTAACCATTTTCTAAGACATCAGAATCTTTCTCACCAAGATGCCCTTTTGATTCATTCACTGTCACTATAGCCTTTTCCTCGTTTGCTTTTGTTGTGACTTAGCGATGTCGGGAATACCTCTCACAGACCACATGATGTTTTACCAAAAGCCCTCTTATGTGTCGCTATAACCATCAACCATCAGGGAGATGTTTTGTAGATAAGACTTTGTTTTAATGAGAGCCGCAGTGATCAACCTTGTCGCTGTGACAATTCAACACTTATGCCGAAGGAAACTTCATACAATCAGTCATCGCTCTATTTGTCGCTATGAAATTTCAATACCTATTTCGAAGGCCTTTGTCATTTCCAAGTTGCCAAAACAATACATGGTCATGGAGATACTATATAGATTGCCCCTTGTTTTGTTGAAACATCCTGAGGTCACCCTAGATCGCCAAGATGGTATCAATCTCACACCAATGAGCCTTTGATAGAAACCCCTTGTGTGATGTCACTGTAGCATAATGGTTTTCTCTCCGATGCACCCTTCTGTCTTATGAGAGTTGCTATAACATACCAATATCGAGGAGGCCTCTTGCAGAAAAATTGAGTCATACTGAAAAAATTCATTCACTCAGAGTCGCTGAGATAGGATAGATCTTATGCCGACAAAGTTCTTTTGTGTTCCATCGATGAGACCGTAGCTCACTTCTCGAGACCGCTCGCCAAAAACCCTAGCTCTTACCGAAGAGGCTACCTGTATGATTTTAGTCAGTGTAAGAAATCAATTTTCCAAGACCATATAATGATGCCACAACTCTCGCTGATAGACTTCCACATGCACTAGTCGGGAAGACAATATGATTTCGCTATGACCATAGCTCGATGGCCAAACTCATGTTGATATACTTATTCTGAAGCGGGTCAATGTGATATTTCATATTCGATAAGACCTTATCCCGACAGTATAACATATGCCGATAGAGAACACTTTCTGTCGGCAAAACAAAAGAGAAGTCTTGCCGACAATAGTCTGTAAGATAAATTCAATCGCCATAACATCTGAAATGTCTTGTCGATAGGCAACTCAGATAGTTCAAATTGGATCCGAAAGACCCTACCATTCTCATTTCGATAAGAGTAAGCCTGAAAGAGAAACAACCAATACCTGTGATGTGCAAGGAGAACCATCCTAAGATAGATTATCAATGTGAACAAACTGAAAGAGATTTTTTCATGAAGGACAAACTGTAAACACAACTGAGATTCAACAAACTCCCACTTTGTCCCTGATAGCAAAACACAAATGACTCTCCACCTTTTTCCACCTCAAGGCAAAGAATAGAAGAAAATGTGCATTGCCATAACACAACTGAGTCAACCAAAAATACAATTAGAAATAGCTGGAAAAAGAGTAACAGTGCAGCAACCAAGATTGTAGGAGAGCTTTGAGTGAATCAAAGCATATAACATGCTCCCCCTAAGCCAATGCTAGTAAAATCAAAGAAGTAAAGATTGAGGGATAACTCCCAATCAAAGTCTCAACCTTTGAAACAACTCTTTAGCTAAGGGCTTAGTAAAAATATCAACCTCCTGATCTTGTGATCCACCAAACTGTAAGCAGACTTCATTAGCAAAAACCTTTTCTCGAAGAAAGTGAAACTTGATAGCAATATGTTTAGTGCGAGAGTGAAAAATAGGATTTTTGGAGATACTTATCACACTTGTGTAATTACAGAGAATAGAAATAGGTTTAGGAATTCCAATACCCATATCAGATAGAGTTTGACTCATCTAAAGAACTTGAGTACAACATGAAGTGGCAGCAATGTATTCTGCTTCAACAGTAGAGAGAGAAACAGATTCTTGTTTCTTGTTGTGCCATGCCACTAAATGATCACCAAGAAGGAATGCATCACCGCTGGTGCTTTTTCTATCATCCAAACAACTAGCCCAGTCAACATCAGTATATGCAATCAATGAAAAATCATTGCTTCTAGGATACCAAAGACCATAATTAAGAGTACCCTGAATATATTTAAAAATCCTTTCAACAGTAGTGACATGAGATTCTTTAGGTGATGCTTGAAACCATGCAATAGTGCAAACTACCTGCATAATGTCAGGTCTAGAGGCAGTTAAATATAACAGACTGCCAATCATTGATCTATATTTAGTTTGATTTGTATTAGGGGAATCATCAACCTTTGTAAGTTTGCATCCAATAATCATTGGAGTGCTAACTGGATGGCATTCATCCATCTAAAATTTCTTAAACATCTCTCTACCATACTTGGTTTGATAAAGAAATATTCCATTTTCACGTTGAGAGATTTGCAGACCCAAGAAGAAATTTAATTCTCCTTATAAAGAAATTTCAAATTCATATTCCATAAAGTTGAGAGAATTTTTTACTTAATGTAACATTGTTGCAGCCAAAGATAGTGTCATCAACGTAAATTTCAACAACCAGAATGTCAAAACCTTCCATTTGAACATAAAGATTGTTGTCTACACCTCCTCTATAAAAACCATTTCAAAGAAAATGACTATCAAGTCTAGAGTACCAAGCTCTAGGTGCTTGTTTTAAGCCATAGAGGGCATTTTTCAATCTGTAAACATGATCAGGCTTATCTTTGCACATAAATCCTTCAGGCTGTTCAACATAGACCTCTTAATCTAAATGGCCATTTAAAAAGGCAGTTTTGACATCCATTTGATAAACAGTAAATTCTTTATAAACAGAATAAGCCAAGAATATTCTGATATATTCTAGTCTAGCAACGGGTGAGAAGGTTTCACCAAAATCAATACCTTCTTGTTTAGCATAGCCTTTGTAGAAAAATCTTGCTTTGTTGTGAATGACATTACCCTTTTCATCAAGGTTGTTTCTATATATCCATTTGCCTCCAATGGCATTCTTGTCATCTTGTCTTGGGACTAACTCCAAAGTTTGATTTTTCTCAATTTGATCAATTTCTTCCTACATAGCATTAAGCCAACATGAGTCTATGAGAGCTTCATTAAAAATTTTAGGCTCAAACTGAGTAACTAGATAGAAAGCTATTTGTGCCTTTACATCGGATTCTATACCCTTTCTTCTAGTTTGAACTCCTACATTTTTATCCCCAATAATTTGATCTTTGGGGTGATATTTTGTTAGAGCTTTTGATGCAACCTTTTCAGGACTTGTTTCATTTTTAGGGCTTGCTGATTCAGTTCCTTCTAAAATTATTTCTAGTTCAAGTTCTTCTTCCTCATTATCCTGCAAAGATTCAGCATACAAATGTGATCTCTCATCAAATTTTACATTAACAACTTCAACAATCTTATTAAGCCTTTTGTTAAGGCATTTATAAGCATTGTTGTGAGTTGAGTATCCCAAAAAGATACCCTCATCACAATTTGATTGAAAAATCCCAAGGTTGTCATCATCCTTTTTGATAAAACATTTCCAAAATTTTTAAAGCATTTGACAGAAGCAGTTCTTCCATACCAAAATTCATAAGGAGTGTGTTTAGATTTCACTCTAATCTACACTCTATTCAAAATGTATACAGCCGTATGAACAACTTATTTCCAGTACATATCAGGCAACTTAGCTTCATCTAACATTGTTCTAGCCATATCTTTTATAGTTCTATTTTTACGTTCAACTACCTTGTTTTGTTGAGGTGTTTTTGTTGCAGCATACTATCTTTTAATATTGTGCTATTCATAGTAATCAATAAACTCTTCAGAAGTGAACTCACCTTCTTTGTCAGATTGTAGACATTTAAGTTTCAAATCAGATTCCTTCTCAACCAATTTACGAAAGATTTTATACCTTTCAAATGCTTCTAATTTGTGCTTAAGAAATGTGACCCAAACCATTCTAGTATGATCATCCACAAATAGCATAAAGTACCTTTCACCATTAATAGACCTTGTACTTGTTGGTCCACATAAATCAATGTGCACAAGTTGTAAAGGTTTTGAAGAAGAATGTTCTTTTTTTTAAGCTGATTTTAGTTTGTTTACCACTTAGACATTCTTTGAAAACAAAATTTTCTGGTTTGTTAATAATTGGTAAACCTCTAACATTCTAATTCTTACTTATTCTAACCAGATTTTCAAAGTTTATGTGTCCTAATATTTTATGCCATAACTAGCTTTCTTCAATTTGGCTCATTAAACACATAACTTTATTATTGCCATTACTGAATGTGTCTAGAAGATTGTACACATTTCCTTTTGTCCTCCTTCAAGTTGCAATAGCCTTTCCTAGCTTGTTTTTAATCTCACATCCCTACGAAGTGAAAAGAACATGATAACCACTATCACAAATTTGACTAGCACTTAGCAGATTGTGCTTGAGACCTTCCACATAGTACACATTATAGATAGGAGTGTCTTCATTTAGAAGAAGTGAACCTCTACCTTTAATTTGAATACTAGAGTTATCACCAAACTTAACATATCCACCTATATAATCTTCAAGATTTACAAAATTATCCTTGTCGTCATTCATATGGTTAGAACATCCATTGTCTAGGACCCATAAGTCCTTTTTCTTGGAATGAAAAGCTATTTGAACCAACATAGTTTGCTCAATGTTGTTGACAGTCTTAGGTTTCCAAACCTTTTTAATTTTTCTGTTGTTTAGATTGCAGATTATTTTTGCACTATTTGATAGAATGTCCCAAGGCATTGCATTTAAAACATCTGATTTGTCTAACAAAACTATAGTGTTGCCTAAGACCAAACCTGGGTATTCTAGGATTCATAAGCCTGCAAGTGGTCACCTTATGGCCAAATTTTTTGTAGAAAAAATAATAAACATAGAAGAAAGGATTGAATCTGTATGAAGATCTATTACCTCTTAGAGACTGAACATGATTCTTACCAAATTCTGAGTGATTTGAACCTAAACCTTTGACTTCAGAAGAGGGGTTTTTTTTTGCATGGTCAATTGAGCATTCACCCTTTTCAAAACCAACACGAGTTTTATCTTTGTACATCTTCTACTTGCTGAGCATCTCATTCAGTTTTAGAGTGCTTTCATATTTTTCAATTTCTTTCCTAAGACGGACTACTTCTTGTTCCATTTTTTGAATTTCTTGATCTTTGTAGCTTACAGTCTCTCAAAAGTAGTCTTCAACTCTTTTAGCTTCTTCAAGCTGAGTTTTTAGAAAGACCATTTCTTGATCTGGTTTATGTTCTTGAGTAAGAACTTGTTTTTTGAGTTTTCTGATCTCTTGTAAAGCACATTTCAGCTCACTTTCAAGATCTACTTCACCTTCTTCAAATTCAATGGTGTTTGTATCATTTTTCTAAGTAATTTCAGCCATGAACAAGGTTTCAACTTCTTCAACTGATGAATCTTCAGACTCAATATCAGATTCATCCTTACTGAATAAACTTTTCTTACTTTTGAAATAGAAGTTTCGATTAGGTTTGAAGGCATTCTTCATAGGATTTTTTTTAGTTGTTTCGTTGTCACATATTTGATTGTCATAGGGACACTTTATAGAAAAGTGACCTATTTTGCCACAGTTGAAACATTTAAAGGGAATTTTTCACTTATATTTTCCTAATCCCTTTTTAAATCTTCTAACAAAATTGGATTCTTTAGAATCAGACAACTCCGATTCACTGACTTCGTCTTTTTCTTTCTTTTCAGTATTAAAGGTAGTTTTTTTTCCTATTGAAATGTTTTTGCTAGTTCTCATTTCATAGGCAGTAAGTATTCCTTGTAGGTTGTCTAAGGTAAGCTTATCAAAGTGTTTCTTTTCTTCTAGGACTGAAACCTTAGATTCAAATTTGGATGGTAAGGTTCTAACAACCTTTGCGACCACATCAAATTCATTAACCTCTTGACCTAGCCCTTTCATTGAATTGACAACTTCATCAACTCTTAGGAAATATTCAACCACTTTTTCATCATCCTTCATTTTGAAATCCTCAAATTGAGGTTTGAGTGTAATGATTTTTGACAGTTTGACTTTCTCATTCCCTTGATATATAGTTTCAAGTTTTTCCTAGATTCCATGAACAGATTTGCAATGCATGAATTGAATGAACACATCTTTAATTAACCCACACAAGAGGGAATACTTAGCTCTGGCATTTGTTTCATACTTCTTCTTTTCAGAAATGTCAGTGGGAATAGTTGCTGGTACATTATAATCTTCTAAAACAATGCTCCAAACATCAACATCAAAAGAAATAAGAAAAGCTTCCATTCTGATTCTCCAGAACACATAATCAATTCCATCTAATAACAGAGCTTTGGATATAGAGGCACCATCTTGAGAATGTTCCATTTAAAAGAAACTCCAAGACCAAGATCATTCCAAGGTAATTAAACCTATCGGAGGATCCTACGCTCTGATACAAATTATTGGAGTTAAAATGACACTGAGAGGGGGGGTGAATCAGTGTCTTAATATATTTGACCAATTTTCACAAATTTAAAAACCATAGCTCAGATATTATCTCAATATACTTCTGATTAATTCATAAATGAGTTGAATGTAATCATTCGAAAATAGAATTGAGAAAAGTAATAACCAAACAGTGAACTGAAATAATCAACAACATAGTAAAGCAAAGGGAACTCAGAAGAACAAGAAGACTCAAGATTTTACTTAGTGGAAAGCCCTTCTGGGGTATAAAAACCACTCCTTAAATGCCTTCCAAGCTTAATCTTTTAAACAAAAGGTCACAATGCCTTATAGGCCGATTTTTGAGCACCCACTCAAGGAGCATTAGCCCCTCATTTTGAGACACCCATCTCAAGGAGTACCAGCCCCTCAAATTATGTTTTGAACAATAATAGTGACTCAAAGGATTTCTCTATTTTCAGTTAAGCACATATCTCTCTATAAAGTTCATTCATACATTTTCGTATAGACAAGGAATGATACTCTCAGAATTACAACCAACAACCCTTACAGTTTTCAACATGGGTATTTATATACATTTCAAGTATGTAAGTCAATAATAAGATCTTATGTTTTTCACCAAAATTTGAAACTCACATGCTAATTTTAGTTGAATAATGATAGTCTGTAGATGATGGAAAAAATAAAGAGTAATGCTTATTTAGAGGGCTGCAAATCATACATTATTGTGAAAATGTAACTGCTCAAAGAGGAAACTCAATGAATATGTTGTTATGTAATGGTTCTGAGATTTGATGGAATCAATGATGTCGGCCTACAACTATATTTAGAAATTTTCATGATGGCCACAGAGATTGAGACTTTGTTAACCATTCACTGAGACATCAGAATCTTTGTCATCGAGACGCCATTTTGTTTCATTCACTGTCACTATAGCCTTTTCCTCATTTGCTTTCACTATGACCCAACGATGTCGGGAAGACCTCTCGTAGACCACATGGTGTTTTACCAAAAGCCCTCTTATGTGTCACTGTAACCATCAACTGTCGGGGAGACGTTTTGTAGATAATACTTTGTTTTTCTGAGAGCCCCCGTGATCAACCTTGTTGTCGTGACAATTCAACACTTATGCCGAAGGAAACTTCATCGCCGTCAATCATCCCTTTTTTGTCACTGTGACATTTAAATACCTATTTCAAAGGACTTTGTCATTTCCAAGTTGCCAAAACAATACATGGTCAAGGAGACTCTATATAGACTGCCCCTTATTTTTATGAAACATCCCAAGCTCACCCTAGATCAGCAAGATGGTATCAATCTCACACTAATGAGCCTTTGATAGAAACCCCTTGTGTGATTTCACTGTAACATAATGGTTTTCTCTCCGATGCACCCTTCTGTCTTATGAGAGTCGCTATAACATACCAATATCAGGGAGACCTCTCGTAGAAAACTTGATTCATACCAAAAAAATTCATTCACTCGGAGTCACTGAGATAGGGTAGATCTTATGCCGACAAAGTTCTTTTGTGTTCCATCGGTGAGACCGGAGGTCACTCACCGAGACCTCTTGCTGAAAACCCTAGCTCTTACTGAAGAGACTACCTTTATGTTTTCGGTCGGTGTAACAAATTGAATTTTCCAAGACCATATAACAATGCCACAACTCTCGCCAATAGACTTCCACATGCACTAGTCGGGGAGACAATATGATTTTTCTATGACCTCAGCCCGACGTCTAAAATCATGCTGATATACTTATTCTGAAGTAGGTCAGTGTGACATTTCATATTCGATAAGACCTTATCCCGACGATATAACATATGTCGATAGAGAACACTTTCTGTCACCGAAATAGTAATAATATAACATATGTCGATAGAGAACACTTTCTATCACCGAAAGAGAAGTCTTGTCGATAGCAGCCTGTAAGATAAATTCAATCTCCATGACATCTGAAATGTCTTGCCAATAGGCAACTCAGACATTTCAAAGTGGATCAGGTAGGCCCTGCCATTCTCATTCCAACAAGAGTAAGCCTGAAAGAGAAACAACCAATACCTGTGATGTGCAAGGAGAACCATCCTGAGACAGATTAGCAATGAGAACAAACTGAAAGAGATTTTGTCATCAAGGACAAACTATAAACACAATTGATATTCAACACAAAGGTCCATAAATCAAAGAGAAAACTCTCAAAGGCCACAAAGGCCCATAAAGAAAATATCAAAGTCAAAAATCATGTGGATTCCTAAAAGTCTCAAAGAAACAATGAAATCTAAATTGGCACCCACACTTGTTGAACCAAATGATTCCTCCAATCCTCCATATAAAAACCTATCATCTTCTAAATCCATTTTTCCTCCATCACTCCACCACGCTTCAAGTTTTGTGCAAATTTTTTCCTTGCAATCCTTTCCATCTATCCATCAGCAAGTCTTCCCACCTCCTATACATTACCCAACATTCATCCCCCATTTTTCTCCTTTAATCCAAACCTTTGGATAAGTCCTTAGTTCTTCCATCATACCTTTGAGAGGACAACATTTATGAGTCTAATTACCATTTCCCTAGCATATTAAAGGGATATTTGGTCATGAATCTTGATGCTTAAGTCCTTCTTCCATCTTCATATCATGCATATATTGACCTCCACATTTCCCACCTTTGATCTTGACAAGGTTAAGGATCTTCTTGAACATAATATATCTTATCCTATATGCTCTATCCATATCTTCCCTACAATATCCTTCACCTTATCCATATCCCATCATTTTTTCTAGATACATCCTTTCTTCTCATCCTTGGTCTTGATGAGGAATAGGGGAAAAATAATTGGGCCTTGTGTCTGTATCTTATCTAGTTGATCTTGCTCATCCCATTCATTATCCTTATCCTTCCATCTTCCATTCCATATCTCCTAGCTTATCAAAACCCATGTCATCATGTCCCTTTGCAACCTTGAATCTTATCATGTAAATCATATTTGAATCGAGCTATAAAAAATTATCCCATCCTCATATCTTTTGTCAATAAATCATCAACAATCATCAATCTTATTGTACTTAGATGAAGTCAATGATCCTAAGTACTTCTCATTATCATGCCCTATGGAATCAATCATTCCTGGCATCCTAATCAATCAACCATTATCATATTTCAACAAGGGATATGTCACTTGTGTGACATGTTTTGTAGTGGATCAATTGAAAGCATATCAATAGAGGATATGCAAAAGCTACAACCATAGAGTAAAGCCTAGAACATTCTAGGTTGATGATTTAGTCTTGAAAGAGAATCCCCGTAATCAACAAGATCGAGAGAAGGGGAAATTTGAAACAAATTGGTTAGGTCCCTTTGTCATTGTCTCAGTCTTTGGATCAGGAGCATATCAATTGTCCACACTAGAAGGGTATTTATTTGATGAACCCCTCAACAGCTTGCATCTCAAGAATTTTTACACCTAAATCATCCAGTGCATTGGAAAAAGTCTTGGAAAAATACAAAAAATATCTAAAAAAGAGAAAAATACAAAAAAGAAGAAGAGAAAAATACAAAAAAATCATAAAAAGAGAAAAATACAAAAAAAAGAGAAAAAATTAAAAAAGGAGAAAAATAAAAAAAATCATAAAAATATGAAAAAAGGGCAAGTAGTGAAAACCTAGAAACAAACATTATTTGTGATAGGTTAGCTTTTCCATCTATTTGAGCATGCCGACCATTCTCTTTCTCCATTCACTTTCATCATCCATCTTCCTATCCTCAGAAAGCACCATGTGCATATCTTGGCATCGCGGTCATGTCTCACCCTAGACTATGGGAAAAATATTGAACTCACTGGGGGAAAATAAACTTTGAGCTTGAACCAACAAACAAACAATAATAGTGCAACAGAACCCAAAACAATGATCATAGTGCAACTCAACATTGAACATGAGTCACACAAACATGAACACATCAAACATTAAAATAAAAAAGCCAAACCAATGAAACCAAAAACGAACTTCAAATGGATGATGTTCTTTCTGAATAATTGGTTTATCATGTTAAACACAAATGTTCAATTGTTGTACTTGGATTTTTTTGTTATCATATCTCTGGAGAACCTTAATGATGTATCGAATTGGAGGACCTAGGAAGGAGTATGGTTTTTCTTTGTTTTCTATTTATGAGTTGATAAAATTTATTATTGTGCAAATTATTGTGGGACATTCTGTACAAAGTATCACTAATGACATTCCAAATTTGCATAGGAAAAAGATTAACTCTTGTCTATTTACGCAAGCAATACTCAGGTCATCTTCGTTTAATTATACTTAGATGCTTGTGTTAACTTGCACTATCAAACATCATGGAAGTAGTACTCAGGTCATCATGGTCTAAATATATCATTGATGCTTGTACTCACTTCCAACATTTTAAAGGCTCAATGATGATAAAAAGAACAACAAATTGGCTATTACGAATGAAATTTTTTGCATATGAGATCTGCATGGTTAGAGTAGATTGCATCAATGTTAGTTTGTGTAGATATGTGAAATTAGCATCATCCACATTCATCAGGTAAATCAAGGTTATCCATTTAAATTAAATAAATCAACTTTGTTTAATTTAAGTCTCACATCACCCTTTTAGTTAAATAAACCAAACTTTATTTAATTGAAATCCAAATGCATATTCCATCCCTTTTTTATTTAATTAAATCAAAATATTTAAGTCAAGTGGTTCAAAATCATCTAATCATCATTCTAATCTAATCTAATCCAAATGAATCTAATCTAACCACCCATCACATCCTCTAGCTTTTCCCACTTGCACCAATAAAGCATTTTAATTCATTTATAAAATCATCATTTTCCATCAACATGGCATCTTTGAGGAATATTCCCTCAAGTTTGAATTCAAAAACAAGTGGAAACGTACACCCAACAAAACATTTATGAGCTCTTACATGGCTCTTACATGTCCCTTGCAAAGGTCAAAGTCAACATTTAACTCTCAAATTCAAATTTGAATCTCCCCCTCTTTGGCACGTTGGCCAAAACTTTCACATTCCTCAACCACTCACAAGTTGACAAGTGGCCTCATCTCAATGGCCAAATATTTATCCCACATTGCTCTCTCATAAGAATTCTTTCAACTTGAGAATCTTTAAATAGAGGCTTCATCCTTCAACAAATCCTCCATAATCTTAGCATCTACAGTCCAAAAAGCTAATGCAAAGTCACTCTCTTGAATTGAGAACTGATTTTTCCCACCTCAGATCATCCTCATAAGCATTTTTATATCATTTTCATCATGGAGCTTAGCAAAGGATTGGGAAAGGGCTTCTTTCCATAGAAGCACGAATCCACTATGAGATAAACATACCTCATGTTTTTCATATGCTTATTTAGCTTGCTTTTGTCATTTGTTTGCATTTGGAAGCATTGATGTGTTATTTCATAGAGATGTTGTTATTTGTTTTCTTTTAGTAACTAACCATACTAAGTGTGTGTGTGTTGTAGGTTTTAGCAATTTGCAGATTTTACCATCTACATAATGGCTATTTAAGCTTTAGCTAAATATTACTTGCAGTATTTATATGAGAAACAACTATTTTTGTACTATTACCAACATTAATGACATTCTTGAAGAAGTAACATCATACATTTTGTGCAGGTTGAGCAATCACTGCATTCTAACTCCAAACTTCATTTGCTTGAAATATTGATGTCCCTGCAAATCATTATCTCTTACAGTGTCTTGAGTTATGAGAAGTCTCTTAGCTGACTCTCATATCATGTGTTATTTTTTTTGTTTAGGTGTATGTTAAATGGTTCCCGTGCCTATTTCATAGTCCCACTTTTGCATACATTGTGGTGTCAAAACTTTAAAAATCTCCACATTGTGATGGTGGATTCATTCAATGAATCTTACTATTTAAGATATGTCTAGATCTCATTCAAATCACATGGCAATTACCTCATGAATGCTGGCTTGAAAGTTCAAGATATTAATTGTTATTTTAATATCGCTATGCTTGGCTTCCTAGGATGCTTCAAACATGGATGCTTTAGTTCAACTCCTTGATATTAAATACCAGTCAGTATTTTGCAGCTATGATTTGACATAATACATTGATGGTTCGCTGCAGTTACAAAAAATGCTCATATATGGTGCTAGAATTTACATGGAAACTATGAGACCATGCACTTCTGTTACTGAAAATGCTCTCAAGACAAGGCATGTCTTGTTCTCCACTGCAATCAATAATCAGTGAATCTTGTACTACATTGGTAGTCAACGGTAATGGTTGTTGAACTCTGTTCCACCACCGCATCCTTCATGGCACTAACCATCTCTGGCCTAAACTTTGTCATGGGTCCAAAAGCCTGTTGGAATAAAACATTGCATGCTACTTTCTCCTGCATTAAAAGGTGGACCTGATCAGACGTCATCCCAAGATATGCAATTGATTCAAGAATCTCTCGAGTTCCTAATGTCATTATCATGAGTGGGAAGAGAAAATTTGATAAATAAGGGATTTCAAAATTGGTGTGCATCAAATAGGCTGGAGAGGATTGTGGAATATGACTTGACACCATCCCAATTGCATTTTCTTGAATGTTTCAAAAGCATACTAAATATCTTTCTTATTTTGTAGAGACATTTTGGCAGGTTTAATACAGTACATCTTAACTAAGGTAGAAACATGAAGTGGTTCCTTATGGATTAGATTATTTTAATATTTTGATTGGCTAGAGTTTTCCATAATTCGGTGATTTTGATGTTTTGAATGGCTCCAGTTTTTAGTCAAATTATTATTAAATTTTTTGGATTCTATGAAGGAGTGGACAATGACCATACAGGAAATTAAAATATGCATCCAAATAGGTGCCACCATCAGTAATATGCTTGTTGCAGATATTTTCATATTAGAAAATTGCACCAAAGTAAACCATTGCCTCCTTTCATACATCTCCTTGTAAACCCGATAATGATAGCTACACAATCTCAATGGAAGGGAACCTCTAAGGTAGAGCTTTGAAGAATCAATTAATATGCACATTTAATCTAGTAGGGTGTGTCTATTTTTTTTGTTTGTTGTATTTTCATGTCATTTGGTCTTCTTAATTTATTGCATCTAATTTCTTCTCATCATTTTCTTCTTGGCAGTTTGTCTCTACATGACAGGCGTGACTTTGAGTACTTTCAATGTTTATTTAAATATGCAAATCATACTGATTGAAAGTTTCAAAGTTTGTGATGTCAGACTGCCATTATTGGCTTTGATATAATAGTGATTAATTCTCAGACATTCAATGCAATACAATCATCCCCAATACCTCACGAGCTAGAGAAACAAAAGCATAGGGCAAATGACTTATAGGAATTATTCCACATCTTTGTTTCTTTGATCTATGGATTACCCATGGAATTGCTAGAATCGTTCTATCTATTGTTCTATACTTAATTCCTTGAATCATCCTGTTATTCCTTCCAATCGTTCTGTTTGTTGGTTCAGAATATTATATTCATTCCTTTTGATAACGTTGCTTGTTAAAGTGATCAATCAGAATTTGATTTTGCAAAAATCTATCTGTGAGGAAAATTTTCTCTATGAGGTCAAATTTTATGCCATTGGTTTTTGGTGGATTTTTAGCTACATTCAAAAATATTAACATTCTAAGTGAATTTTGTGCAGATATCTTGAACTAAAATCATTTTCTTAGGGTCATTATATGAAATTTGAAATCATTGTGGCTTTCTACTTTTCATAAATGCAGATGAATCCAAGGATAATTTGAATTGAA
Source organism: Sequoia sempervirens (assembly GCA_007258455.2). Classification (NCBI taxonomy): domain Eukaryota; kingdom Viridiplantae; phylum Streptophyta; class Pinopsida; order Cupressales; family Cupressaceae; genus Sequoia; species Sequoia sempervirens. Next base: position 25,392 of record VDFB02342543.1, on the reverse strand, counting down.
GACTTGGGCATTAAAAACTTGAAAATTGACAAAGCATTTTTAAATGCTTAAGGATTCCAATTACTGCATTCATTTTTTGTTTTAGAGCAACTAAATCATTGTTTTGTTTTCTATCAAAGTTGGGCTAAAATTGAACCTTAGACACCTACTAGATTTTGATTTGGTCTAACAACTTGAACAATCAAATCTTCATCTTTCCTTTGGTGCCTAAAACAAATTGAATCATTCCTTTGAAGGATAAAAAATGAATATGTATCTTTATTGTTTTGTAATTATTTACACAAATTAATATTATCAAAAGATGTATGCGCTTCTCTCGCACCTCATGACAATCATGAGAATAAAAAGGATTTTGGTTACATTAAATTGTGTAATTAATTACCCATGAACTTCATTTTGAGTTTAAAATTGAACAAAATATTGTGCGAGTGTGAGTGAGCTTATTGCATGAGTTCTCCCTTTGTTTCTAAACAAGGGTTGATCGAACTATGAATATGTTTACTCGCTTTTGTCTATCTTAGAGGGACTTCCTTGGGGAAAAAGTACTCACCCAATGGAATGACTCAACCGGTAACACTCTAAACTTGAGAGTATTTCCAGCTGGGATATAAATGTGGGTATTGGAAGAAATACCAATATCATGCAGTTGATTCTGATGAGATGGATCCGAAAGGGGACTCTCGCCATATGGGTCAATATCCATGAACAAAAAGTCTAAAATAAAACCATTGTTTGTAGTGGCCTATTAACTCATTCACCGAGTTTATCAAAGTGGTGCATTGGAACTTAGATTCCAAGCAGTTACTTGCCATGTCTGATCTTGGTTGAAATATAGAGGTTAAGACTTCATTCTTAACATACCTTTATATTTTTTCCTTGGTTGCATGTAAAATCATCTCTTCTACTATGAAGGGCATGAGGAAAGCCCACCAAGAAAAATATACCAATTGATCTAGGATGTCATATTGCTTGTGAGTCAGTTTGAAAACAGAGTGCTTGTATCCAAAACATTGAAACCAACATTCAATGAATCATCAAAATTTCAAACTCTTTGAGAGGAACAAATACCTTTGAAAATTCCTTGTGTTACTGCATGCCCCTAGGGGTTCTTATCCCTAGAAGGCTTCTAAACACTAAGACCTATATCTTTATTTTTTCATTCCAAAGTCAACAATAGGAAACTATGCTCTTGAAACCTTGATTTTCACATAATGGACCTTGTGGAATGAAAAGGAATTAAGATATAGACATTTAGTTTGAAAACTAAGCAAGAAGTGTGTTTGTGGTAAAATCAAGTCAGTAACCAATATTAACTCAAATTAAACCCCACATGTGCTTGTTTATCTTTTTATCATCTTTTCAAGCAAACATTGGTCTTTTGGTTTGAATCACTTTTAGAGAAAGGCATGTTCTTGACTATCTTGGTCTCAGAAACAATTCCTTCCTAGGTTCATTTAGGATCAAATCAAAAATTTCACCCATCCAAAACATTTATCAAAATCCATCCCACCAAACAACTTTAGAGCTTTGGAAACATCATTCTAGACTTGGGTAAATCATCAAAATCAAAATCACCTTGTTTAGTTAGGTGTAGGGGAATGCATCCTTTCTCATACATTTAATTGAATTTGCAATCATTTGAACAAACCATCCTAAGATCACATCAAAAATATTAAGGTTTACAAGTTCATTATCCAAATCAAACCAATCAAAATTAGGCCCTAAGTCTAGAATTTATACAAGGTCCCTAAAAATTCAACACTCATCATTTATAAATTTCATCCTTCATCTCGTTACTAGTCCTAAGAACCTTATATGTCACTTTTGCAACAAGGTCAAAACACAAGGAGAACATGGAATATAAACTTGATCCATACATCATGAGTAATCCAAGTCAACTAAGCTATCAAAGCCTTACAACACCGATTGATTATCAACACTCACATCTATACAAACCATACATGGGATCATTACCTTCGACACATGTCAATAGTACAACAAATGTGAGTATGCCCAAATTGAAGTTTGGGACACCTTTCCCAATGGTAGATTTAAATCCAAGTCCAAACCTAAAAATCCACCAACCGAACAATCAATGCATGAGCCTTCAAACGAACAATGTCATCCCACCAAATCCCTGCATGCCAAATGAGAATGTACCAAGTACAAGTTTTCCAAACATGAATCTAGAAAAAATTGGGATAAATATGTTTGCAAATCATACAAATGTTTTTCAAAGTCCAAACAAGATGTTAACAACTCCATGTGTTAATCCAAGTCAAGGTAACACCATGTAAAATCAAAGTTACCTAAATCAAGGCAATGTGGTTCCCAACACCAACAATGTTCAATTTCAACCTATCATGCCAAATCTAAACATCATCCCAAATATGAACATTGGCCAAAATCAATTTGAAAAACCACAAGTATGTATCCCAAATCTGCTTGAAAAAAAACCAAATAAAATATATCAAGGGAGTCAAGATCGAAATAAATATCAAATTTGGTGAGACCAAATTGCTACACTTACAAAAATAGTTGAGTCATTGCACCAAGAGACATCTCCACCACCATTACCCATATCAACATCATTCATTGGTTTAGGAATTCCCCCTTTACCTAGCACTAATCACTTCATCCAAATCAATCCACCTAAAACCAATCAAGCCATCACATCAAATCCTTTGAATATACCATTGACATCGCACCAAGAGATTGTATCTAATCAAATGACAACATCAATCCCGATAAATTAAAATTTGGTCTCTCAAGGATCTATCACCTTGGTCATTCCGACCATCACTATCCCTTCAATCATTCCAACCACCACTCTCACACCCATCACATCTCAACCCATCACTACCATGATCACTCTGAGCATATCTCAAACACTTGTCACTACATCCAATGTGATTCCAAATCTGCCACCCCTACCACCAAAACCAAATGCAACAAGACAATATAACATTGTGCTAAAAGCTCACCAGGCCTACCAAAAATCCATCCAACAATATCTAGCCACACAACAAGCAACAGAAGCTCAACAAGTGCAAAAAGCCTCTCAATCTTCCCAATCCTCTCAAGCTACCCAATAAACACAAGTACAAACACAAAAAATGACAACTATTGAGAACAAGGATCAAGATCAATCCATCACTGAGCACCTTTAAGCTATGTCTACTTCATCCAATGATCAAATCAAGCTATGTCAAGAGTCACTTCTCAATCATGATAAACATTGACCAACAATACCCAACAATGATCCAATTCCAGAAATGTCAACATCACTTAACTCTATGGTTGAAGACATTCACAATCTCCCCAACACAATTGTTGAAAACATTGTTCAAAATCTCTCATTTAAGGAGCATATTGAAGATGTTTTTACCCCACCTGATGATCAACTCACCATACATCAAGAGCCACTTTTTAGTGATCTATTTTCAAGGAGTGTTAGGATTATTTGATCCTATTGACATAATGCATGATCTGTTGACCTATGATCATGATGAAAATATCTCTACATCACCATATGAGTTAAAAGACATATCTCAAAAATTTATTCCAAAGCATGATCAAAATCTCTCACCAAGGTCTAACAATGGTCCTTTCCAAGACATGTTGACCCCCTTTGACCTCATGGTTACAAATGCTGAAAGAATCCTCAACTCGACACTTGATCTAATTCCACTCAAAGATAAAGAGAATATTGAGCCAATTCCCATGCCTAATAATGATGTCCAAAAATGCTTTCTAATAAATCCATCCTTTGAAACTGACCCATGTCAAGAACTTGATCCAAAGAATGATGAAAGCAAATCCAAAATCATTCAAGATCAAGAATTTGTATCTGCAAGATACTACAATGATCTAATGGAAACTCTCCTATCTATAAGAAATGCACATATTCCTCCATCTACCCATGAGATGCTTTCTATGGATAGACACGTAGATGAATTTTATTTAGAACATGGTCCATTTACTCCTTACATTATTACACAAAAGAGCAGGTTATTGATTCCTACAATTAAACAAAGTTGTTAACAATAGTATCAGATATATCAAAAATTCAGACTAAGGACATCATGAAGGAAACAAGTCAGACAAAATAGTATAATCCAGAGTTAGCAGAGCAGAAAATTAAAACAATGTCATCTTCAGTGGTCATTTATCAGAGAATGCATTCTAAAAAAGAGCTCTCGAAACAAGAAAAATCAAAGCATGAAGGTCTACTACCACCATATTGGGGCCAACTTCGTCTCAAGAAAATGTCAACATCAGGAGCACGAAGAATCCTTATGATGAAACCGATGCCAATACTACAACCAGTCATGTCATAAATATTCATCCACCCATTACCCCATCCACGAATTGGGACCAACATCAAAGGAAATATTTGAATCAAAGTATGAAGAACATTATCAAAGAAAAAGAAGCTAAGAAGTGTAATGGACAAATCAAATATGCATGGATACCAAAACATACAAAGGAAGATCATCCCTATCAAACTCTGTCAGTCAAAGAAACTATGGGACAAAATAAAAAAGGGAAAAGTATCCATCAAGGATGTCCATAAAAGTAGAAGCAAGATTTTCAAGCAACATACAAAGTGTATCAAGCAGTTGGTCCTAATTCCATGCACACTTTTGTATCCACCCATCATTGCTCATCTTCCCAAGTTTGGAGAGTCAAAGGTTCCAAACTGTCAACTAGTCCATCTCCTATCCCTCCATCCATGCCTCCACACATGATATCCAGTTCTCACATTGACCATGTGTTGGCAACAACCCTTCATCATAAGGATTCTGAAGGCACTCTATCATGATGTATGCACAGAGATAGAGTTAACTCCGGTATCAAGGAAGAAGATCAGGAATCTCAAAACTTGTAATAAAGTGCATGTATCTTAGCAAAGAATCTTCTTCAAGCAGGATATCAATGGAACATTATGACAAGGGCATCTACATCAACACCACTAGGTGGTTCAACATGATATTAAAATCTTAAAATAAAATAAAATATGAAAATCCAAAAAAAATAGAAAAGGGATTGAAAACAGTAAAGATAAAAATCGTCCTCTAGTGAAAACCACTATGGTGGCACTTTGGGCAGGTACCATGATGAAAACCTAGCAAACAACGTCATGTGTAGAATCAAGCATCTACGTTCACTAGTTTAGGTGAAAGCATCTTATCCCCATCCATAATAAAGCCAACATTCCATCCATCTTATCCATAATAAATCCATGCATCCATGAACCATTTATCCAATCCATGTGCATATGTCTATATCCATCATCCAAGTTATCTTGATATTGACAATTTTGGTGCACACTTTGCACTTGCTTATGGTAAACATCTTCACATGGGTCATTTTCACTAATCCTATCCTATCTAACGTTATCTAAGCTATGCAGCATTATCTGAGTCATGAAGCATTATCCAATGATAATTCTTCATCTAAACACCTTATCCTATCGCAAGATAATCTGAGCATCCACCCATTGCATTCCATACATTGCTAGACATTGGGGGAAGATATTTACATCTTTCTTTGAGAATAAATCTTGATCTATATCCTCCAACTTATGTGGCAATCTAAACATTGGTAAACATGAAATCAATTTGGCCAAGCATTTATGATCCAAAATCCAAATCACTAGCCCATGGCATATTTTGACAAGATGGTGTTCCTTATCAAGTGTTATCTTTCATCAAATGTCAATCCAAATAATCAATATTAGTCGCATCTAACAAACCCTTCAAAAGTCACATCAAATCATCCAAGAATCAACAATCTTGATCAATCGAATCCAATCAATCCATAATCTTGGGATATCCTTCTCGATCATTGTGTTTCTTAACACTATCCTTGCATTGTTGTGCATCCTCAACAATGTTATCATCATCAATCCTCATCAATCAATCCATGCATTGTTGTGTATCCTAAATAATGTTATCATCATCAATCCCAATCAATCAATCCTTGCATTGTTGTGCATCCTCAACAATGTTATCGTCATCAATCCTATCCTTGCATTGTTGTGTATCCTAAACAATGTTATCATCATCATCAATCCATCGATTCGATCAGTCAACCTTAGCTTGGTCTTCAGCAAAATCACAAACAGAGCACTGATATCATCACACATATCCATATCAAAATCATCAAAAAACCAAGAAAATCCAAAAACATTGAAAACACATATAAATCCAAAAACATTCAAAACATATCAAAATCAAAAAACATTGAAAAATCAAAAAATGAAAACATTTTAAAATCTCAAAAAAACCAAAAATAGCCTCAAAACATTCCAAAAACGTCAAAAACATCCAAATTTTGAAAAAATCCATCTATCTCATCTCACTCGCACCCGCAATAAACACCATCCATAATAAACAGATCGTCACCTTCATCCTTTGGCAAAATAAATAGAAACAACCAGAACAATCAGCAAAAGCAAGCTTCAAATCATAAAATCAAAAGAAAACAACAAATCTTTAAAAAAAATCAAACTCTTGATCATTTTCAAACATGTCAGTCAACCTTATATCAACAGCCTATCAATCAACTTATCAAACCATCATCATCCTATACAATGCATGTCCTAGGATATATCATTCTGACAATGGGCATCATTTTTGATATCACTTTGGATTCTTATCCTATCAAAACAAATCCCTTTGGCTAGAGGTATGAAGAACATTGGCTTGTTTGTGTACTTGATTTTTATTTTGATTTATCTTATTGCACTCATTCCAAGGACCTCTCGATGATATCCGAACGAAGGATTTAGAGAGATATGAGTGGGGCAATGATCATTATCTTTTGTTTGCTGTGCTTTTTGGACGTTCTTGTAAAATAACCTTGTGAATACTTGCTTTGTTAGGTACGTCCTAACAAGGTTTCCGTATGTCAAGTGTGAACAAGAATACTCCTATCTGTTTATTTAGTCAAAGTCCATCACACTAGGTACAATGCCATCTTGGTTCTTTATACCATGATGCATCATATCTATGTGTGTTATCAAACATAAGGTAAGTAGCCCTTTTAAAATCCCAATCCTTGATAAGCAAATCATCATCTATCATCATCATCATCATCTCTAATAAAGTCTCATCAGATCATGGACTTGTTGGATCCTCTTTTCATCATCTCATTTCTTCTTTCTTCTCTCCATGCTAACATAACATCACTAGTGCATCCATCCTACATCCAAAAACTGCCAGCATATCACATATCATTCATATCATACATAATAGGAAACACCGATCATTTAGCAAGCATTGCATTTGCATTATCATCATAATATAGATCTGTTAGTCTAAGCATTGTAAGGAAAGCTAAGGTGCGGAACTAACTCTACTAATGTCAAAAACCTTAGGGAAGAATGCAAAGATAATTTTAAATTTTCAATTATAGTCCAATTAAGATACCCTTGAAAGCAATAACAAAAATAGAGAAATAATCATACACAGATGAACACCAGATTTACGTGGGAAAACCCTTTTGGGAGAAAAAACCACCACACCAAGAAAAGCCCCTTTGTATTACAGTAATGGAAATTACATATAGAGATCAGACTTATCTTTTTGATGTTAATTTACAACAGCATAATCCTTGATCAACCTTGTACAAAACATTCAAGATTCAATACTCTCATAATCAAGCTATTCATCCAACTATTCATACAACCATCGAACCTTGATCAAACATCCATCCGTCGAACCAAAACAACATCTGCAATTCTTGAGTATATCCATGACACCCATGGTCTGTCGATCTTCCTCTTAGTAATGGCCACAATAGTCCAAGTTCTAATGATTCCCATTTGAATTTTCTGATTGGTCGTAGACTCACCACATAGGATAGTCATCACTCGTTCAAAGGAATTCAACCTATGTCGCATGTCGGTGAGACACTAACCGTGTCTCCCCGATGCCACAAGAACAATTGTCATTATCGCCAAGAGTCCTGACCATCGACAAGATGTTACACCAAGTTCACAAGTCACATCGACCTCAACATTCTCATCGGCGAGACAATTTCCATTCGATGAGAAATCATACCAATGTTCAAAGGTCACATAGATATCAGATTTCCCTTCGATGAAACTATCGCTCTTTGCCAAGAGATAATACCGATGCCTTCAAGTTACACCACAATGTTCCACTATCAGTGAGACTTCGTTCATTGCTAAAAATTCATACCAAAGTCTCCATGTTACCCTGAGACCACCTTTCACCAGGAGTCATACCGAAGACATCCGATAACAAACACATGTTGCATTGTCGGCAAGACTTACTGTTATTGCTGAGAGTTCTTACCAAAATCTTCAAGTCACCTCAAGATTAGCTTTCGACAAGAGTTATACCAAAGACAACCCACAACATTGGTGAGAAAAACACCCATCACCAATTGTTCTTACCGAGCTACCATATGTTATCCCGATGACTCCAAGTGTAGCTATCGGCGATACCTTCCATATCGACAAGACTTCATACCGATGCATATGAGTTACTCCGATGACACAGTTGTCACAAGTCTGCCTGACCAACACATGGAACCAAACCGTCAGCTAGAGATCTTCCCGAGTGGAGTGAGATAGAAATTATCACAGTGATCATCATGTCACAGTGATAGGTCCATTTGGAAAGACTGAAACAAGGTCTCAACGACTAGAACTTTTCACAAGGTTCCAAAGTTGCTAGTCAGCTAGACAACATGGATGTCACACCGACTTGGCTCTTTCAGAGGTTTTAGCCTATGAGGTTGAGATACATATTTCCAACAATCTCCCACTTGACAAAGATCACACAGGCACCTCCAGAGCACAACAAAACTACAAACATTCATGGGCACTAAGGCCCATCAAACTAGCACACCACCTGAACTTGTCTATGCTCACTGGCTTTGTCAATGCATCTGCAACATTCTCCAGAGTATCTACTTTTTCTAAAGAGACCTTTCCATCCTCCACCATATCTCATACAAAATGATACTATACATCTATATGTTTTATCCTAGAATGGAAAGTAGGATTCTTCGCCAAACAAATAGCACTCTAAATGTCACAATAAATAGTTATTTTTGGTGCATCAAAACCAATGTTAGAACACAAATTTTTTAACTAGATTGCTTCTTTACAGCCATGTGTAGCTGCCATGTATTCTGCCTCTATAGTGGGCAAAGGGACTACAACCTGCTGCTTACTCATCCAACTCACTGCACCACCATTCATCATGAAAATATATCCACTAGTGGATCTTCTACTGTCTATGTCCTTTGCCCAATTAGAATCCACATAGCTTGAATATTGAGAGTCCTTTGTGATTCAACCAAGTTCCCATGGTAACACAAGGAATATTCTGAAGTGCCCTTCAAATATCCAAACACTCTCTTCATAGGATCCCAATGTGTCCTTCCAAGATTAGCCATAAACCGACTAAGTACTCCCATTGCTTGGGAAATGTTTAGCCTTGTATAGAACATTGCATACATTAGACTACCAACCGCACTAGCATAAGGTACACTAGTCATTTCCTCCATCTCAGTAGGATATTTTGGACAGTCTTCAATAGATAGCTTCATTCCCTACAAAACTAGAACAACTAGTTGCTTGCAGTCATCATACAAAATCTCTCTAGATCAATCTTAACATACTTACTCTAACTGAGCCAAAGTTTTCTACTCTTCCTATCCCTTGTTATTTCCATTGCTAGAATATACCTCGCTGCACCAAGATCTTTCATTTCAAACCTTGCAGACAACTAAGACTTAAGATCATAAATCATTAACTTACTATTTCCTATGAACAACATATCATCAACATAGAGAGCAATAATAAGAACTTGATCACTTTCAGCTTTGTAATACACACAATGCTCAAATTTTGATCTTACAAATCCCAATGACAAAACAAAAGTGTCAAACTTATGGTACCACATTCTAGGAGATTTCTTTAATCCATACAGAGATTTATTCAACTTGCAAACTAGTTTTTCTTTACCTTTCTCCATAAAGTGCTTAGACTGGGACATATAAATATCTTCTTCAAGATCACCATGAAGAAATGTTGTCTTCACATCCATGTGTTCAATCTCTAAATCATACACTGCTGCAAGTGACAAAAGAAATATGATAGATGTTAGCTTAGCTATAGGAGAAAAAATTTCTTCATAATCAATTCCCTCTACCTAGGAATAACCCTTCAAAACCAACCTTGCCTTGTATTTTTCCACATTTCCATCTAGACCTATTTTCTTTTTAAATACCCATTTGCAACCTATAGCTTTTCTGCCTTTAGGCAAGGGCATTAAACTCCAAGTTTCATTCTTTTCTAATGATGTCATTTCTTCATTCATGGCTTCCAACCAAGAGTTTGAATCAAACATTCTAAATTCCTCTTTCATAGTCCTAGGCTCATCAGTGCTAGAAATTAAAGCATAGGTAGAAGTAGAATCTATCAAAGAGAACCCATACTTATCAGGTTGTTTTCTTTCATGAGTTGACCTCCTCACTTGCTGAGGCTAAGGTTCTTCTTCTTCATCAGAACTCTTAGAACTAGTTGAGCTCTCCTCAATTTCATGTACATTTTGAATTTTGAATTCCTCTTTATCTAGTGTTGGAGGAATTTCAACTACATCCTTTTTGTTTTCTGATTTTGTCTCTGACTGTAGATCCAAGGTAGAAGGCTTCAACTCATGAAAGATAACACTTTTGTTGTACAAAACCTTCTCGGTATTAGGATTCCAAAGCTTGTATCCTTTTATGCCCTCAATATAACCAATAAAAATACATTTGATAGCCTTGTTCTCCAATTTATATCTTTTCTCATACGACATATGTGCATATTCCTCATAGCCAAAAAATTAAATGTGTCTTAAAGAGGGATTTTTACCAAACCATGCTTCCAAAGGTGTTTTCTCAACAAGAGCGGAATTTAGAGAATGATTTATCAAGTAACATGTTGTAGCAACTGCCTCAACCTAGAACTTCTCCTCCAAGTCAACACTGCTCAACATACTTCGTGCTCTTTTGATCATTGTCATGTTGAACCTTTCTGCAACTCCATTTTTTTGCGGAGTATAAGGTGTAGTTTTATGTCTTTTAATCAGATGATCTTTATAGTACCTCTCGAAATCATTAGAAAAAAATTCACCACCATTATCAGTCCTTAAACATTTTATTTTTCTTCTAGTCTGATTTTCTACAAGGTTCTTAAATTCCTTAAATCAAATGAACACTTCTGATTTACTTTTCAAAAAATAGACAAATGTTCTTCTCGAATAATCATAAATGAAAAATACATAGTACCTTCAATTAGACAAATAAGGAACATTCACTGGACCAAAAACATCAGAATGTATATAATCAAGTAAACCAGAAGATTTGTGAGGACTAGAATAAAATGAAACACAATGTTTTTTACCATATATACAATGTTCACAAAACTCAAATTCGAGGTTACAATCTTCAAGCCCCTCAACCAGGTTTTTATTCTTCAATTTTTTTAAACCTTTTTCTCCAATGTGGCCTAGCCTATGATGCCAGAGCATAGTCTTTTCTGCTAGAAGCTTAACTTCCATAAAGTTTACACTATCAAGAATTTCTTCCTCTTTTCCTCCATGAGTAGCTTTCTATGACTTGGAAGAGACACTATTGCATTGCACAGCATGTGCATCAAGCTTATACAAGGTACCAACATGAGCACCTCTTGCTAGCACCATAGAGCCTCTAGTCATCTTGCAGTCATTTCCAAAGAACGTGACTTGCACTCCAATATCATTCAGCTTAGTAACAAAAAGTAAATTTTGAGCCAAACCTGGTATATGCATTACATCATTGATTCCCTTCACTCTTCCATCAAGGAATTGAATTATGACTCTTCCATGACCAACAATTTCCAAAGATGAATCACTTGCAAAATACACCTTTCCACCATCGTAATTTTCATACTTTGTGAACTAGTCTCTATGAGATGTCATATGGAAAGATGCTTCAGAATCAATCAGCTAGATATCATCTGATGCCTGCGGAGCCAAGGCTACACTGAAGGAATTTGCATCACTGTGAGAAGAATCATTGTCAGAAGAATACTTCTTCTTCTTTTTCTCCTCTTTACAATCCTTTTGGACATGACTAGGTTTCCCACAATTCTAGCACTTCACCTTGGACTTCTTTCTAGGAGACTTTGATCTCCCCTCTGATTTTGATTTGGACTTCTTGTCCTTCTTCTTTCATTTATCTTTCTATCTACCTCTAACATCAAGAGCCTCCTTTGCCATCTCAAAATATTTCCTTCTCATCTCTTCTGATAACAAAGAAGCAACAACATCTTCCATCTTAAAAGTGGATGTCGTACTCCCAATAGCCATCACCAAGTGATCCCAAGAATCTAGCAAAGAACACAATAACAACATACAATGATCTTCTTCATCAATCTTCATGCCCACAAATGTTAACTGTGCAATTGTATGTTGAATGCATTCAAATGATCAGCAAAAAATACTTCTTCCTGCATTCTCAAAGAGTACAACTTCTTCCTCAAGAACAATTTATTCACTAATGACTTGCCCTGATAAATAGCTGCAAGTCTTTTCCACAAGGAAGATGTAGTATTTTCTTCATGAACATTCAAAAGAACATAGTCTGTTAAACAAAGCCTTATCAGCCCCTTTGATTTTCTATCTGCAAGGTCCCAGTCCTCTTGCTTCATGCCTATAGGCTTCGTTCTAGAAACAACAATCCAAAGATCACGATCAACCAATAGATCTTCCATTTTAAGTTTTTGCAACTCAAAATTGCTGCCATTGAATTTCTCAATTTCAATCTTTCCTGACGTGCTTGCCATCTTAACCTACAATTCAAATTACCAAACTTCTACAAGACTCCCACTGAACATAAATTGACACAAAAAACCCAACATACCCACAAGGATAACACAACTGGTCAGGATCTGATACAACTTGTAATGAAAGCTAAGGTGCGAAACTAACTCTCCTAATGTCAAAAACCTTAGGGAAGAATGTAGAGATACTTTTAAATTTTCAATTATAGTCCAATTAAGATACACTTGAAAGAAATAACATAAATTGAGAAATAATCATACACAGATGAACACCATATTTACATGGGAAAACCGTTGCGAGAGAAAAACCCACCACACCAAGAAAATCCCCTTTGTATTATAGTAATGGAAATTACATACAAAGATCAAACTTATCTTTCTAATGTCAATTTACAATAGCATAATCCTTGATCAACCTTGTATAGAACATTCAAGATTCAATACTCTCAGAATTGAATTCATTGATCACTCATCGAGCTATTCATCCAACTGTTCATACAACCATCAAACCTTGATTGAACATCCATCCGTCGAACCAAAACAACATCTAAAATTCCTGAGTATATCCATGACACCCATGGTCTTTCAATCTTCCTCTCAGTAACGGCCACAACAGTCTAACTTCCAACGGTTCCCATTCGACTTCTCTGATTGGTCGTAGAATCACCATGCAGGATAGTCATCACTCAGTCAAAGTCATTCAACCTATGTCTCATGTTGGTGAGACACTAAGTGTGTCTCCCCAATGCCACAAGAATGATTGTCATTATCACCAAGAGTCCTAACCATCGGCAAGATGTTACACTGAGTTCACAAGTCGCATTGACCTTAGCATTCTCATCAGTGAGACAATCGCCATTCGATGAGACATCATACCGATGTTCAAAGGTCACAAAGATATCATCTTTCCCTTCAGTGAGACTATCGCTCTTCACCAAGAGATCATACCGATGCCTTCAAATTACACCGCAATGTTCCACTGTCAGTGAGATTTCGTTCATTGCTAAGACTTCATACCAAAGCCTCCATGTTACCCTGAGACCACCTTTCGTCAGGAGTCATACCGAAGACATCTGATAACAAACACATGTTGCATTCTTAGCAAGACTTACCGCTATCGCTAAGAGTTCTTATGGAAGTCTTCAAGTCACCCCAAGATCAACTTTCTACAAGAGTGATACCGAAGATAGCCCACAACATCGGTGAGACAAACACCTGTCACCAAGATTTCTTACTGAGCCACCATATGTTATCCCGATGACTCCAAGTGTAGCTATCAGTGAGACTTTCCATATGGACAAGACTTCATACCAAAGCATATGAGTTACTCTAAAGACACAGTCACCACAAGTCACCCTGACCAACACATGGAACCAAACCGTCAGCCAGAGATCTCCCCGAGTGGAGTGAGATAGAAATTGTCACAACGATCATCATGTCACAGTAATAGGTCCATTTGGAAAGATTGAAACAAGGTCTCAGCGACCAGAACTTTTCACAAGGTTCCAAAGCTGCTAGTCAGCCAAACAATATGGATGTCACACCGAGTTGGCTCTTTCATAGGTTTCAGCCTGTGAGATTGAGACACATATTTCCAACAATCATTTGCATAAACCATACATTTTCATAATCATGGCATATCTAATCATCCATTTCATCCATCATTGCATCATATCATCATTTAAGTTGTTTAAGATAATATATATTTGTTATTCTAAGCATCTTAAAACCATCTCATTTGCATCATCATCCATTACCATCCATTTTTAACCTCTTTATCGCGAGATCGACCTTCAAATCAAATCTTTTCGCTTGATTTCTCGAGGGGACAATGTACCAATGTACTTCTTTCTACTGAGGCATCCGAAGAAATATAAATTTTTTGAATTTTGATTGTGACAAGTTTATTCTTTGAACCAACGCAACAAGTACATTGCTTCAAAGAGGGGAAAAATGTAGACATGTGAAATTAGCATCATCCACATTCATCAGGTAAATCAAGGCTATCCATTTAAATTAAATAAATCAACTTTGTTTAATTTAAGTCTCACATCACCCTTTTAATTAAATAAACCAAATTTATTTAATTGAAATCTAAATGCATATTCCATCCCTTTTTGATTTAAATAAATCAAAATATTTAAGTCAAGTGGGTCAAAATCATCTAATCATCATCCTAAGCTAATCTAACCACCCATCACATCCTCTGGATTTTCCCACTTGCACCAATAAAGCATTTTAATTCATTTATAAAATAATCATTTTCCATCAACATGGCAGCTTTGAGGAATATTCCCTCAAGTTTGAATTCAAAAACAAGTGGACATGTACACCCAACAAAGCATTTATGAGCTCTTACATGGCTCTTACATGTCCCTTGCAAAGGTCAAATTCAACATTTAACTCTCAAATTCAAATTTGAATCTCCCCCTCTTTGGCACATTGGCCAAAACTTGCACATTCCTCAACCACTCACAATTTGAGAAGTGGCCTCATCTCATTGGCCAAATCTTTATCCCACATTTCTCTCTCATAAGGATTCTTTCAACTTGAGAATCTTTAAATAGAAGCTTCATCCTTCAACAAATCATCCACAATCTTAGAAAATCATCCACAAATCTCATGCAAAGTCACTCTCTTCAATTGAGAATTGATTTTGTCCATTGCATCCTCATCATTGGCATTATCAAGGGTTGGGAAAGCTCTTCTTTCCACATCAAAGAAGCACCAATCCACTTATGAAGTGATGGTTTAATCCATTTTAGATAGGTTTACATGCTTATGATTTCTTTGTAATGCATTTTATCATGTTTCCTTGTCTTAATGTGATTAAGAACTTCATAGGGAGTTTGATTATTGTTTTTGGCTAACTTGACTAATAATCTATTGTGTTGATTTAGATAGCCAAGAAAAAATCTTGCTCACAGTTTGCATCTGTATTTATGGGGTTTCCAAAGCTGCAACAATGATGTTATCTCTTGCATTAATGGATTGAGTACACTTGACATTGCCAAAAACACATCATTCTCATCTAGTTACACATCACTTGCATTATCATTTGCATCAATTAGAAAAATTCTCAATTAGTTGCATATTAGTTGCATCATCATTTGCATACATTGGAAAACATTACAACATCGTTCATCCATCTATGCATCACATCATAATATTTGCATTAGAAAACAAAAAAAGACGTACATCACATCTCATTTATATAATCAAAATCATTTCATATAGTGGCATTAGGAAAGTGGTTCACTAAGCTTAAATGAGTGAATCTCTTCATATTTCCAAAAGAATTGGGAAATATGTTAGGTTTTGTGAAAGCTTAATTTAACAAGGAATCAACTGATGAAAACCTTCTCACAACTCTTGGAAGTTGGATAGATTCACTCATTTAAGCTTAAGACCCTAGAATATAATCATCTGCATAATCATTTGCATCACATAATTATAATTCATCATTACAAAACATCACACATCATTTACATAATCATTATATCTCATTATCATCACATCCATATATAATCGATATGAACATCACATTTCACCACATATCATTATTGCATAATCAAATCCATCTCACATAGCATAAAACATCATTTGCATAAATCCATAAAACATATAGAATCACCCATGATTGCATTAGCATATCATATCATCATTGCATACATCCTCATAGAATTAGGTATCATCACACAATCATTTCATACACGCATTCATTACATCATTTATTTGCATTGGAAAAGTACAAAAATATAAAATTTATCACATAACATATTATCATCATCATACACACAAAAATTAAATGCATCCATAACACATCATCTCATCATCATCATACACATAGAAATTAAATGCATCTATAGCATATCATCATCATAACAAAGAAATTAAATGCATCCCTAGCACATCATGTCATCATCATCATAACATGGAAATTAAATGCATCATAGACATCCATCATCATATAACATCATACCAACACATAGATCATCATCATTGCCGCATGTCATATATAACTCAAAATGATGTCAAAGTGTACAAGGATATCCAAAGGTATATAGAGATACATCAATATAAAAAATGGAAGTCTATCATAATGTCTCAAATCAAGAGGTACATCATCAATGTCTTAACCGAATCAGTGTATACATCAGGTCTTGGTACATCATCAAGTCTCAGAACATTAATCAATCCTATACTGGGGCATATCAATCAATTTGAGAATTCAAACCACATAACCCAATTAAATATGAATCTGCCTACACCAGATGCAAAATCATGTCCACGTATTTAGGAAGCATTCCCTAGAATAAAGAATTCTAAAATCCTCCTATGATTATAACATATCACAAATCAACAATCTTATCAATCAATCAACCCATCAATTAGTCAAAACTAATCAGCCTATCAATCTAATCAACTCTGCTAAGACTTTGATCAAATATCATGAGCATTAATTTATCAATTCAACCTTTCCTATCATGAGTTTCATCAATCAATGCACCTCACCTATCATGAGGTTCATCAATCAATTCAACTCGCCTATTAGGAGGTTCATTAATCAATCCAACCTCACCTATCATGAGGTTCATCAATCGATCCAATGTCGCCTATCACGAGGTTCATTAATCAATCCTACCTCACCTATCATGAGGCTCATCAATCAATGCACTTCGCCTATCATGAGGTCTATCAATCAATCAAAATATCATTGATCCTCGCCTATCATGAGGTCAATCATCAATCTATCATTGATCCTCACCTATCATGAGGACAATCATCAACATCCTATCATTGACCATCACCTATCATGAGGTCAATAATCATAATCCTATCATTGATCCTCACCTATCATGACACAAATTATCAACTATCACATCAACATCATCAAATCAATCATCTGAACGTGATCATCAAACATCAAACCCAAGGAGACAACATAAGGCATCAATTAATCAATTAATCAATCTAGCACGATCAATCTTCTTTTTCAGGAGATAAATCATTTTTTCATCAAAAAATTTTGAAATCATCATCAAATCATTGAAACATCATCATATTTTTCAAAAATTCCAAAAAAATCCTAAAAATTCCAAAATTCACCAATTTATCTCCCGCAGGGGCATATATCTGTCAATATCTGAAAATCGACGTCTGGGGCATCAATTTTTTTTTCTTGGCATCGGTATCAAATTTTTCTTTGAAGCAACGTGTAAACATGTTACTTCAAAGAGAGGAAAAATGTATACACATAAAATCGATCATGGTATTTAATTAATTAAATACTAGTTATTTAATTAACATTTCGACTACATATAAATAAATTCTCAATTTATTTATATTGTTCATATTTTCTAAATTCTCCAAATCTAAAATCATATTCTTCTAAATTAATTAAATAAACAAATTTCCATAAGCTTCTTTTATTTAATTAATCTTCACTAATCTTGATTAGGAATTCAAGCACATGTCTACAACTTATTGTGCCACCTCACCAAGATCACATGAAATTAAATAATTCTAATTTTTAATTAGAATTATCTTCAACCAATTTTTTTAGTACATGGCTTATTCCTCACGCACTTCAACCAATTTTCAAACACATGGTCTTTTCTTCCCACACTTTAGTCTTCCGTCCATTTGGCATGTTGCCTATTGGTCAAGAGATTCTTCCATCCATTTGGCATGTTGCCTTTAGTCAAGGGGACAATATCTTGATTCTGTCCATCTCCACTGTTCATTCTTCTTGTTCAAGTTTGGACCGCCGATCATTGCCACCTCATAAGATCGTTGGGAAATGCTATAAATACAACTCTTTGGCATTGTATTTTGCATCCACTTTTGAAGAGAGTTATCATGCAAAAATATCATTTGAGGTTGGGAGCACTTTGGAGTCTTATAGTTACATTTTATACCATGTTTTGCATCATAGTTGGATCTTAGAGTAATACTTTGCTTCATAGTTCCATTGTATGTCATCCTTTGCATCATAGTTGCATTTTAGATTAGCATATTCATAGTTAGCATTAGAGTGCATATGGAGTATCACCTTAGTTTTCCATAGTTTTCATTTGAGCATATGTAGAATCATCCCATCTCAATACCATGGTATCTACATCGAATCATCTAACACCATCATCCATTCATCATAGTATCCATTATCCTTTCCATCGTATAGTTTCATGTAGGAACTTAGTTGGCTTGCATGTTGAATACTAATCTCATTTCTTAAGTGTCATTCTAATAGCCTTTGTGCACATATAAATCTTAGGGCTAAAGGGTTAAATGATTCTTTAAGAATAAAGAACAATGAGACGTTCTTAAGAGATTTGTTTTGTGGGTATGTGCAGGATCATGATGGGCCAAAAAGTGGCAATATGATGGGTATGTGGCTGATGACAATTATTTTATTCAAAATTTATGAAATGAAAAGGGTTTTTAAAGGAGATTATTAGCTTTCCACCAATATAAATTATGCTTCACTTTGAATTTAATAAGTAATCATTATTCATTTTCTATTCGAATTATGACTAAAGTCCTAATTGATAGGTTGATTGAAAAACATCTATAGCTTCCAAATGGTATCACATTTTTTGAATCCAAAATATGTGTCACATTATATGCTTTGCATAATATAGGATTAAAAAGAAAAATTGAATTTCATGAAGTTTTGACCAAGTTAAGGTGGTCATGACATATGAATTTTTATATTTTTTAAAAGTTGTAATAAAAAATTCATAATTAATTATGTACTTGGAAAAAAATTACAAAACATATGCATCACATAGAGACATGAGTCCTAATTATATCTAAAATCTTATAAAAAATATTATCATTTTTGTGGTTAGGGTTCCAGCACACCTACTTCTTATATTTTCCTTGAAATTTAAAATACTACTACATTGAAATTTCAAATTTTCAAATAATTTTATTTATTTTAAACAAACCTAGTAGCTTAGAAAATACATTCAATTTTCTATAGATTTTATTCTTACATTATTTTGAAATAATATAGATAACTTATTCAAATTTTTACGTGAAGTTTCCTAACTCTAATTTTTTTGAATTTTTTGCCACTTAAGGGCCTATTTTTTCCACGATGATCCTGCACATATCCTTGTTGCAAATTAGAGTAAATTATTTGCTTTGAATCTTTGATATAATTCATTTCATTAACGTTTGTGTTGATTCAGTAACTTTCCACATTTCACACACACACAAAAATCAAAATTTTGATTTTTTAAAGTGTTGGAAAGTGATTCAAAGCTATACAGAATGGACCAAGTAGTTTTTATATATTGTACACCAAAAATTAATTATAGCCATTTTAAATTCATCCATCATTTATTAAACTTTAATTGCTTACAACATTTTCATACTACATCCTATTTTTTAATTTATTTACAACAATTATCTCAAAATAATTTAAAATAAAGGAGCAATCAGGAATGATTTTTCTTTTTGTGGGATAAGGAGGGTAAAAAAATTCATAAGTCACCATATAAGGCTTCCTTTTTTTTGATCTTATGCACACCTTTTTTTAAGTTGAACCAGGAGAACATATCTTCTCTTATGACACAACGATAACTCTTCCAAGGTATTTTCAATAAATGCAATCATTAGATGTACTAGGAATAGAGAATATGAAGATCAACTAGGTGGGAAGAAGAATAGTAGTAGATATTGTATAGGTTTGTGTGGATGTGAAAATCTACAAATGGCTAAAACTATAACACACACATTAGTATGCTTAGTGTTCTAAAATAAAACAAACATCCAACATCCCTATGAAATAATACATCATGCCTCATAAACAAGATAACAAAACAAACTAATTGAAAGCATAAAAGAAGCACAATGTATACCTATTCCATAGTGGATTGGTGTCACTTTGATGTGAAAAGTGACCCTTTCCCAATCCTTTGAAAAGCCAAATGATGAAGATGCTATGCTATGAAATGGACAAAATTAGCTCTCAATGTGAAGAGAGTAACTTTGCATGAAGTTGTGGATGATCAATATGAAAGATAACCTCTCCATTTATAGAAGAATTTGATGAGAGAAGAGGAAAAAGGGATGAATGTGGGATAAAAAACCAACCAATATGAAGAAGCCACTTGTCACCATATGAATGGGCCAAGGATGTACACATTTTGATGAATGTTCCCATAAATGCAATTAGTTGAAATTTGAAATTAGTGAAATGACAAGGTGGAGGGAGAGTCAAATGGAGTTATGGCCACTTGGCTCAAGGAAAAAGGACTTGTAAGATGAAATAAATTCCTTGTTGGAAGGACTCATCCCATTTGGAAGGAGGAATATTCCACTTTTATGCCTTGTTGAGAGAAAATGAAGATTTAATAAATTAATTAAATTGATTTATTTGTGTAAGTGGGAAAAGCTAGAGGATGTGACACGGATTAAGATTATATTTAATCATGATTTGATTAAATAAGAGGAGGTTAGGTGATTTGACCCATTTGATTTAGATTTATGGATTAAAATAAATCAAAAGGAGATGGAAAATGATTTAAACTTGGTTAAATAAATATTTTGATTTATTTAGCTAAAAGGGATGATGTTAGTGTTAAAGATGGATTTATTTAATTTAAATGGAGGACTTTAGAGATTGATTAAATAAGATTGGTTTATCAAAGAGTATTAATAATTATTTAATCAAATAAATTTGATTTATTTGATTAAATGTATTTAAATTAGATGAGGTAAATTTTAAATGGTTAATAGACAGGTGATTAAAGAAGCATTGAATCAAGTTAGTTGATTAGATATTTTCATATCTACATTTTTCCCCACTTTGAAGCTATAAATAATTTATAGTCGTGGTTGGTCTTCAAATAATAAACTTACCAAGACTAAAATTCAAAATTTTTCTGATTTTTCCGGAATGCCCCAACAAAAGAAGTATATTAGGTACACATTGCCCCTCGAGATTAAGCATAATTAATTTGAAGTTGATTCAATGCATGTGAGAGGTTCAAGATGGACGTATGGATGGTTAAGTGATGATGATGCAATGAGATGGACGTTTAAGAGTTAGGAATAACCAATCTATATGCCATCCCGTTCAGTCCTAAATGATGATAGATGATACCTGCTATGTTTATGCAATGGATGTTTTATGCAAATGTATGGTTTTATGAGATGCTTAGACTAACATATCTATATTATGATGATGAACATGCATGTGAGATGATTAGTGTTTCTTATATGATATGATATGATATGATATGCACTATGCTGATGGTTTGTGGGTGCAAGATGGATGCATTGGTGATGATGATTAACTAATCATGACATGATGTTAGCATGGAAAAGAAGAAAGAAGAAATGAGATAATGACAACAAGATTCAACAACAACAATCCCATGAGGGTATGTGCGTGGATCATGATGGGCCAAAAGTGGTAATATGATGGGTATGTGTATCGATGACTATGTTTTACCCAAAATTGACAAATCCTAAAAGGGTTTTAAAAAGGAGATTTCCAAAATTTTCCGACCTATATAAATTATGTTTTATTTTGAATTTAATAAGTAATTGCTCATTCATTTCTATTCAAATTAAGAGACTAAATTCTCATTATAGGTTGATTGAAAATATGCAATTCTCAAATGGTATCATATTTTTGTGAATCCAAACATGCTGGCCACATTCTATGCTTCAGCATCATTATAGGATTAAAAAAAAGAAAAAACAGAATTTCCAATATAGTTTCAGACCAAGTTAGTAGGTCGACATGAGTTTTTATATTTTAAAAAAAAATTAATAAAAATTCATGATTAATTATTGCATATTTGAAAAAAATTATAAAATACGTAATATGACATTGTATTAGCGAGTCTCTACTTGAGACTAAAATATTATAAAAAAAAATATTATCATTTTATTGTATAGGGTAATGAAGGACACCTACTTCTTATTTTTTCCCTCAAATTTACGTACCATTGCATTGAAATTTCAAATTTCCACCAAATAGTTTTTTTTTTTTTAAACAAACCTAGTAGTTTAGAAAATACATTCCATTTTCTACAGATTCTATTGTTACATATTTTTGAAATAATATAGATAACTTATTCAAATTTTTACATCAAGTTTCCTAACTTTGATTTTTCTAAATTTTTTGCCACTTAAGGGCCTATTTTTTCCATGATGATCCTGCACATACCCTAGAGATGATGATGAGAGATGGATGATTTGCTTATCAGAAATTTGGATATTAAAAGGGCCACTTATCTTATGTTTGATATCACACATAAGAATGATGCATCAAGGTATAAAGAACCAGGATGGCATTGCACCTAGTGTGATGGAATTTGACTTAACAATTAGATAGGAGTACTCCCATTCACACCTGATATACATAACCTTATTCAAAACATAGTTCAAATATTCCAAAACATCTTGGACCAAAACATAGGAAAGCAAGCCTTCCCATGTGGTCAACAAGATACTTAAAACATCCTCCTTACACCCGAGCAAAGCATGCATGACTGAGGTTATATTACAAGAATATCCAATGAGCACAACAAATAAAAGGATAATGATCATTGCCCCATTCCTATCTCTCTAAATCCATTCGTTTGGAACATTCTCGAGAGGTCATTGAAATGATCACAAAAGATAAATCAAAAAGAAAAGATCATGCACACAAACAAGTCAATGTTATTCATACCTCTAACCAAAAGGAAATGTGTTTTTAAGGATAGGAACGAAAAGGATTACCAATAGATAATGCCCATTATAGGAAGGGTGCATCCTAGGACATGTTAGTGGATGGCGATACATCGTTTCATTTATCCAAAGTGTTCTTTTCGATAAATAATGCCCATTGTAGAGAGGATACATCCTAGGACATGATGTTATCAGATGATTGATTTGGGAATGATTAGATGATAGGTTATTGACACAAAGAGTTGACCAACTTGTTTACATACTATCCTAGACCTTATACTTTGATGTTTTGAGTTTTCACTTTTGAACCAGTGCCAGACTTGTTTTTGACTATTTAACCAAAGGTTGGGGATGATGATTGATTTATTGTGAGTGATGTTTATTGCGGGTGAAAGTGAGATGAGCCAGATGGATTTTTCAAATATTTGGATGTTTTTAATGTTTTTTGAAATATTTTGAGGCTATTTTTGGTATTTTCAAGATTTTACCAATGTTTTGATTTTTTGATTTTCCAATGTTTTGGGATTTTCTGATATTTTAGAAATATATATATATATTTTGAATTTTCCAATGTTTTTGGGTTTTTTGAGATTTTGACCAAGACCTAACGCAAAGACCTATCCTAGGGGCCTCAGGGGCTGATCAACCAGATTAGCCTTGCTTATGTTATACATGCACAAACCACATAGTTCGACTCACACAAAATCAATTATTGATGAGAAATGTGCAGATGGATTGCCAGTTTATTATGATAGACTCCTAAAGGACTGACCTAAAAGTCTCTGGGGATGATCAAAGATCAACCTTGCCTATGTTCAAGGCTCAGAGACCCGTAGTTTGACAAGAGGACTCTGTTTTTGACTTTTTTTTTAACTTTTTCACTTATTTTTGTATTTTGATACGTTTCAAATGTTTTGGGATTTTTGTGATTTTCTGAATGTTTTTGGGCTTTTTGATTTAAATACTTGAACAATATACATGAATCCGATCTAATGAGAACATGCCCCCAGTGTGATGCAATAGTCTACTCTGATAGAGGCAGGACAAACTGACCTTAAGAATGGGCCAAGTAGTACTAGGAGGGGTCATGACATGAACACAAGACCAAGCTATGGTGCAGATGCGGGTGGATGATGAATGGAGATAGATGAATGTTGGAAGAATAATGGATGGATGATGCAAAACAAGTCATGAAGATCCTAGTGGATGGAAAGTGCTTATTTACACAAGGTGCATATTTACTAGGTTTTCACCAAGGTACTTGCCTAAAGTGCCACCAAAGTGGTTCTCACTAGAGGACGATTTTTTTCTCTTTACTATTTTTGATTTTTTTCTAATTTTTTTTAAAAAAATTGTTGTCACCAAGATGCCTGTTTGCAAGGTTTTCATTAGGGTGACCATTTTTTAAGGACTTTTTCTGATTTTTTGGTTCTATACCTTGAAATATTTAGGCATAATTTTTTTTTGAGATGGGAGTTATTCATGGGCTCCTGTAGAGGCTCACCTTTGGGTGTTGATAATTGATATAACCTTGACTTGTAGTTTGTTGTGATGATGAATGGTCCCAACCATTTAGGTTCAAAATTTCCTTTGTTGTTTGGGTTTGGGACATTTTTCTGGTTCTCCTTTAGCACCAGTTCTCCAACTTTGAAAGTACGACTGTTGATCTTCTTATTATAGCTCCTCTTTAATCAGTTCTGATAGACTTTTAAATGATTTAAGGTGTCCATACACTACTCATCCAATAACTCTAGCTCATTTAGTATTGATACTTGGTATTCCTCATTCGTGATGAGGTTTTGCAATGATATTCTCAGTGATGGGAGCTTGATGGGTAGTACACA